>JALIZH010021225.1:0-241631 GCA_030522465.1 Rhipicephalus appendiculatus | reverse complement strand
TCTATCCCCCCCATGAAGGGGGGGATAGATGAAGCAACCGCGCAAAGAAAATAAAATGGTGGTTGTACCATATGTACATAAGTTTTCGCACTGCCTGAAGAATGTAGGGAACAGATATGGCGTACGCGTGGCCTTGTCCGCCCCGAAAAAACTCGGGACTATCTGCTCACGTTTGAATAAGAAGCGATCGGGTGTTGGTAAGGCTTGTGAAACCTGTTCCGAGAAGCAGAAAGATAGGCTACATTAGATGCAAGTCAGGCGTTGTTTACAAGTTGCCGTTGTCATGCGGGCGGGTTGATATCGGCCAAACTGGAAGATGTGTGAATATCAGATTGAGAGAACACTTGTCATCGTTGAGGGCTGCGGGCGGTCTGCACCTACCTTCACACTGCAGAGATTGTGGTTGCAACCCGATAGCGGGGGGATACTGAATGTTTGTTCCGCCATAGGCAGCAGAGCACAAGAGAGATAATGGAGGCTTTGTATATCGATAGAGCAGGGGAGAGATGTATAAGCCACCCGTCAGTGGCCCTTAGCTGGAAGGAGTTACAGTATCTCAAGTGTAACCTGTCTTGTCTGGCGCCGGATTAGGGTGCGTCACACGATGGATTACAATTTTTTTTCTGGTTTTTTCTGTTTTGTTTGTATGTGGTGTTTTGACGCACCCACGTGTTCCACGTGTGCTGAGTAATTTGGATGACTTTTGCTGCACACGCGCAGTTGCTGTGGTGATGTATCTGTATTTATATGTGTCTTACCTTCTAATAAACTTTAGTTGAGAATCAGCGCTGGTGTTGTCACATTCTTCTTCTACGTCTTCGTCTTATGTTGCGCTGTGAGCTGATCAAAATGAACTATCCCCCCATGTATCGTATGTTCTACACGCGGGTAAAAGCGCCCGAGCGGGGCGAACAACGCGGTTGAAGCAGAGGGGAAACGAGCCGACCCATCTCCGTCCCACGGAGGGCGCATGCGCTAATCTCCCCCCCGCGTGCGAGGATTGCCCTCGATTTTTACTCCAGCAGAGTGCAACCATCTGAAAGAATGCCGGGAGGGGGGGGGGGGGGTCACTCGAGTAGAAATTGGCGAACTTTGATTATAAGAGCGTGGTCGCGATCATTGGCGCGCGCACTATCTCGGCAGGCATCAGTAGACGCGTTCTATTCACAATGTCCATAGACGGACGCGCTACCAAGCGGAATTCAGGAGCGTCCTCTGCAGGAGGGTTAATAGACGACACGATGGCAGCTCTACGCAGCCGCTAACCTGGTTCGGCTATGCAGTCGCTCCTTTGTTCGGTTGTGTGTTAACGCTCTGCAAGCCTCGGAATTAAGGCGTTAGCAAGAAACGAACACTACGGTATTGCATATTTCCTGCATCAGTGAACAAACCGGGCCCTCCGTGACACGATAAATTTGATTTGTTCTGACGAGACGCGAATCAAATGCGTGGCAACTCACGCTTTCAATGATAGCCCACAGCGTACACATATCAGCTTCCCGAGGTTTTCTGTAGCCACGTAGGTTAGTTAAATTTTGTCGTCTGACCTTTCCAGTAGAAATTCACCTCGTTTTACTTGCACATGAGTGCTTTAGTCATGCATGAATCCCACAGCATTGTTCGCGGGAAGTTGCGCAGGCTCGCGAGCAACCTGAAATTGGGCAGCGCTGCGCCGCTTGTTTCTGTACATTTGTTGGTAGGTGACGACCACGTGTGTGCTGCAAATGCATCGATGCAACACAGTGGGACCACCTGAACTCAATCCACTCAAATCGACAACCAAAAGCTACGAAACTCCTCACGATCGCTGTCGGCGAGTCCCAGGAAGTCACTGGAGCACATATTACTAATTGTTTTATTGAAATGAACTTGCATCAATAATTTGGAGTCCTTTTTTTCAAAATGTAAACAAACGAAGCCCATACAGGACAAAGCCGAGTAGAACGTTTTAATCGAGAGCCATCCGAGCAAATGAGCCTTAGTGAAGGAAAATATATATCTTATAATCTCTAGATGGAATGCTAAAAGGTAGGATTGAACGATTATTTTCTTCTGTTTGAAGTCCAAACTAATGTCATTTGCATTTCAAATTGGCGTACCTCATGCCATAAAACAAAGGAAGAACCCTCTGGAGAAAACGGTACTTACCATTCTAATCGGCTTTCATCTACGCAAAATCGGCCTATATAAAAGTAAAATATAGTTGGAAACTTAAGTTTCCAACTAGGGGAGGGGAGGGAGAGTTTTGTACAAATTGTCAGCAAACGTTGCCATTTAAAAGAAAACCTTTTCCCATATCACATATACAGGTAATTTCTGAAGCAGATTTGGTGCCAGGATTCCAACAACATATCGATAGTGATCTCCAAAATGACTAATAGCGGCACGCCGATTCTGGAATATAGTTTTTGTTTCACGGTTATGCTTCAAGACAGGGTGACCACATGGGGTGATTCACAAAAACAGTGCTTTAGACCTGCGTAGCTTAGGAACAAACCTATTAAGAAAATTTTTAAATAGTGGGTCGAAGACAGTCATGTGCGGGCCGCGGGCCGCAAAAGAGAGACTCGCGGGCCGCATGCGGCCCGCGGGCCCCGTGTTTGAGACCCCTGCTCTAGGGAATGCAAAGAGGCAAAACCGCTGGTGAGGATAAGGTAACATCAGACTTGTTGAAAGATGGTGGAGAGGTTGTGTTAGAAAAACTGGCCACCCTGTATACGAAATGTCTCTTGATGGAGAGGGTACCAGAATCTTGGAAGAATGCCAACATCATCTTAATCCATAAGAAAGGGGACGTCAAGGACTTGAAAAATTACAGGCCGATCAGCTTACTGTCCGTTGTCTACAAGCTATTTACAAAAACAATAGCTAATGGAAATTAGAATTAAGCTAATAGAATTAATAGAATTAGAAAGTAAAATCAACCAAAGGACCAAGCAGGATTTCGTACAGGTTACTCAACAATAGACCACATTCATACTACTAATCAGGTGATAGAGGAATGCGCGGAATACAACGTACCCATATACATAGCCTTCATATATTACGAGAAGGCATTTGATTCGGTGGAGACATCAGCAGTCATGCAGGCACTGCGGAATCAGGGCATCGACGAAGCCTACATAGACATATTGGAAGAAATCTACAGCGGATCGACAGCCACCATAGTCCTCCATAAACAAAGTGACAGAACCCCAATGAAGAAGGGTGTAAGGCAGGGCGACACGATCTCTCCAATGCTATTCACCGCGCGTTTACAGGAGGTTTTCAGGGCCCTAAATTGGGAAGAGTTAGGGATAAGAGTTAATAGAGAGTGCCTTAGTAATCTGAGATTCGCTGATGACATTGCATTGATGAGTAAGTCAGTGGACAAATTGCAGCTCACGATTAGTGAACTGGACGCCGGAAGCAGGATAGTAGATCTGAAAATTAATATGCATAAAACTAAAGTAATGTGCAACAGTCTCGGCAAAGAACAGCGTTTCGCGATAGACGGCGATACACTGGAAGTTGTAAAGGAATATGTCTACTTAAGACAGGTAGTAATCGCGGAGCCGAACCATGAGAGTGAAATAACTAGAAGAATAAGGATGGGGTGGAGCACATTCGGCAAGCATTCTGAAATCATGAATGGTAGTCTACCAGTATCCCTCAAGAGGAAGGTATATAACAGCTGCATCTTACCGGTACTCACCTACGGAGCAGAAACCTGGAGGCTTACAAAGAGGGTTCAACTTAAATTGAGGACGACACAGCGAGCGATGGAAAGGAAAATGATAGGTGTAACCTTAAGAGACAAGAAGAGAGCAGAGTGGATCAGGGAACAAACGGGGGTTAAGGATATCATAGTTGAAATCAAGAAGAAGAAATGGACATGGGCCGGGCACGTAGCCCATAGGCAGAATAACCGCTGGTCATTAAGGGTTCCAAGACTGAATTCCAAGATAAGGCAAACGCGTGAGAGGGAGACAGAAAATTAGGTGGGCAGATGAGATGAAGAAGTTTGCAGGTATAAAGTGGCAGCAGAAAGCACATGACCGGGTTGATTGGCGGAAAATGGGAGAGGCCTTTGTCCTGCAGTGGGCGTAGTCAGGCTGATGATGATGATGATTGCAGCACACTGCAAGCGATTTGCTTGTTGAGTGGTTTGAGAGCGAAATGTTCTGCGCGCCCAGTTAGCGTGGTGACGCGGAGTGGTCGAAGTCATTCAGCAGAGGGAATTCTTCAGATTGCTTTCAGCAGGCATGTTGAAAGAAACCATTTTGGTGACAAGGATTTTTCATTGGACATAGGAGGCTGTGAAAGCACCGAGTGACAGCGACGATGAACGATCAGCTGTTAACTCACGAGCAGCGAGTTGCACTTCACGTCCCATCGTCCGTTAATGGTATTTCATGCTCGTAAGTCAGTTTGATTGTATTTAATGTGTAATATCCTTCAGCGAGATCAAAATAAAAGAATAGTTTTTCTTGTGCATTGCATGTAGCGCAATTTTTGTGGATTGAGCGCCGCATGCCGCGAACACCTCGAGCTCGAACAGTGAAGCGAAATGGTCAGAGCGAGGAAACGTGCAGTCGTTTTCGACACACGGAGTCACAAAAAGCAATTTTGATCGTTGACAGGCTCACATACATGTCCTTGAGCGTAAACAACACACTTACGACGTTGGGCGTACACCTGGTGGAAAGTTTACGACTTTTAAATTATGTGTTAATGATGCTATCAGAGCACATGTTCGCGCTTGACATGATTGTTAAATAACCAATAAATACTACATATCAAGCTAATCTTATGATGTGCACAAAACTGGCACTTTCAGTTTCGGTTTCGTATACAGAAACTGCGCAGACAGAAAACTTTATGCAGCAAAACGAAGGGCCATTAATTGCGCTTTTAACGTTGCCGAAAACCAACAATGACATTTTCAAAAAAAATCGCGTTTTCCGCTTGGCCTTATACCTTAACTCATTAGGGCCCACGGAAGAACTACTACTCCGATTTTATTGACATTTTGCATATTTAATTAACCACAATAGACAACCATGCAAATTTTCATAAAGTTACGTGTATTTTTTTCAGGAGTTATGATACTTTACTTTAAAAAGTACGCTGGGACTTCGAGATAGCAACGGGCAAGGTGACTTCATGCAAGAATGGTGAGTACGCTGGGCGCTTGCCAAACGAATAACGAAGTTATCTTGGCCCATGCAACTTAATCAAGGGCCAGGGCTTTAGGGAAAGCGTAACGTCACTCTTTTCGCAACACCATTCCGATGTATTTTGGCAGAATTGAACCGTTTCGCCATGTTCTTGTGAAAATGTCCGTATGGATAGAGGGTAATAGCAAGCACAGTAAAAGCTGGAGAGCTTTGATACTTCTCTTGGGTACAACAAGACGCAGTCAGTGTTTTGCTATTATGCGACTAAAGGACAATAGTCAACGCCTAGAGGGTCTCCTAAAACCTCCAGCCTGGTAGCAGACCCTTTATGCGTTGTATGCGGATATTTCGATCATCTGGGTAAATAGGGGCTGGTACCACTTTTTCTCAGGGATGAAAATTCTCTAGTCATTCGCAGCTTGATTGTAGAGCTCAAACCCCCCTCATGGCATTGTTACTGCGGATGAAGAAGGAGGACAGTGGCACTACGTTTTTTTTTCCCAAACATAAGGGGCCAGGTTGGATTTCTTGTAGGGATCACAATTGTTTTCTTCTGAATTGGAATCTTAAAATTTTCACATTGTAGAACGGTGAGTTGACGCTATTCTAACAAAAGAATTTCGACAGAATATACGCGCCGCTACACTGGCACTCGCCATTTTGTCTGATTTATGCACCTTTCCATCGTAATGTTTTTTTTTTCTTATTTCACAAGGCTGACTGTTTTTTACAGTTATTGAGCAGTCTACGAAGTGGACACAAACATGCTCGGATAATATTCTAGGGCGGAGAGGCTGACCACAGTAAAAACAATTGTGGCAGAAAATACTGAGCCACAAAATGCTTAAGTGCTGGTCCTATTCAAAGCAGAGTGGCACAGTTTTTGTTATGGAGCCCGTTCACTATAACATAACTATAAGGAATGCGAGGGGCTTGTCATGCTATGTTATTTCGGCTGGATAAGGAAACTCGATGTAGAAAACAAGCTAGGCTTTCGCTGAAACATTTCGCTGGAACAGCTGCGCCATTCTGGGCCAAACATGTTTGTCTGCGCCATTGCGCGAGGAACCGAGCCTGTGGCGCCAAACACGTTTATCAGCGCGGTACTGCACCGCAGCGCCTGAATTTAGCCGCAAGAACCGCAGGGCAGATATACCGGAGTACATATATCGCAATACGTGCGCTGGAAGTCTAAAATACAGATACTGTGATACGTTTGTAATTGACGTAACAGGATATTTCGGAGACACGTTTGCGAAAAGAAGCAAAAGGTATCCTGAAATACAGATGCGGGAATACAGACACTGGAGCACATTTTATTTCGGGGATGCTGATACTCCGTAAAGACGTTTATAAAGTGCAGCATAATATTGTGAATAATGTTACAGACATTGAAACTTGCACGTAAACCATGTCTCTGAATAGCTAACGAACACCAGTGCATTGAGAGCAAACATTTATTTTACTCAAATCTGCTTTGTTGAGACGTGTTCCGTTTACTGCACACAAGCATCAGGAGCTTCTCAGTGTGCTAGACAGCATTGGTTCGGCTTCAACACAACACTCGCTAACTCGTCATATGGTTGGCCCCTATAAATAATCCGGGTGCTGCACCAGCCTTGATAGATCGCGTCTTTAATTATCGGCGGGGCTGCGAATATTGCCTCCACGATCACGCCATCAGCGTCGTCGAGTGCTTCACGATATCGCCCATTCTGTGAGTGTGGTGAACCCATCGTCACCCTCCCTGTGTCGGCGACCGATAGCGCGCCTTTGCTTTGCTTAGCACAAAAGCTTCCCTTTGGAAACATTAGTGATGTTTTCCGGAAAAATAAAAGTAACGGTATACCCGCGTCCAGCAAGGTTTCAGGATATAATAGATGTATCGTAAAAGTATTTCACTACTCAGAATCAAGTACAGTTTTCGAATGTATCTCGATACAGAAATACAGATACTCAATAGCATCTCAGGGATACTATGGCAATAAAAATTGAAGGACACTTTGTACATTCCAAAGTGTGTTCGGCGAAAGCGTGTGGCCATTCCACTGACGGAAAGACGGACGGAAAGACCGACGGACGGACGGACGGACGGACGCACATCCGGACGGACGCACATCCGGACGGACAGACGGACACCAGACGGACGGAGATCCGGACGGACGGACAGACGGACATCCGGACGGACAGACGGACACCGGACGGACGGACAGACGCACATCCGGACGGACGGACGGACGGACATCCGAACGGACGGACAGACGGACATCCGGACGGACGGACACCGGACGCCGGACGGACACCGGACGGACACCGGACGTACGTGAGCATGAGACATTAAAGGCTTTCGCCTTAATACTTTTGTGTCGAGATGCCCAGCCCTGGCCGCAATATGCGACAGCCATGAAGCCGCGTGCCCAAAACGCGGCTGATACACCGAGTTTTCTGTTTTTTTTTTTGAAAAGGTTATAATTTCGCGTTCATCAACGCCTTGATCGGCTGCGGAGGTGGGCTGAGTAGGCGCGACGCGCCACGGACGAAACAAAAGCAAAAAAAAAAGGGGCGGAGGTTTCACATGTTTTAGGACGAAGCTCTGTAATTTTTTGTTCTTTTATTTAGCGTGCGTGTTTTTGAGCTCTTTATATGAAAGTGCCCTTACATGAAAGTGTTTATTGAGAGGAATAGATGTTGTGTCCAGTACTGCACAGTACCAAAATACCAAAACTTGAATTCGGTTATGGAGAAGTTTTAGGCTTGATTCCAAGTGGAAAAAGCGAATTTGTTTTTCAAAATGTGTTTTCTTGGTTTTTGGTCATGTCAAAGGCGTAATTTATTGCCCATATTTTGCTGCATAATGTTTCTGTCCACGCAGTTTTTTTTTTCAAAGGATGCAAGGAAAAATGTTAGACCATCCATCGCCTACGAAATCGAAACTGAAAGTGCCAGTTTTGTGTGCGTAACAAGATGCGCTTGATATGTAGAATTTTGTTGTCTATTTTGCACTAATATCAAGTTCGAACATGTAATAATGCTTTAAACGCATTGTCAACACACCATTTTTAATCATAAAAGTCATAAACTTCTCACCAAGTCAACGCGCAACGTTGTACATCAGTTCCATCACGCTCAAGGACATGCACGTGAGCCTCCAAATTATCAAATTAGCTTTGTATGACGCTGTGTGTCATTTCAGTAATGACAAAAGAACCATATTCGGTATTTTTCAGTAAATTCAGATCGATTCTGGCCTATACACTGCAAAAGCTTGCTTCACAAATGATCAGCATCGCATCGCGAAAGTGTCCAATCATGGCACTGATGCTGCAAAAAAGCTAGAAAAAAATTTAGAATTGCCGCTTGAGCAAAGGCACACAGTAGTAAGGTCCGCAATGGAACTGGCTAGAAATATTGAGAATTTTAGCACTCCTGATTGCTTTATGTAAGCGCTGCATCTGTTTCAAATCTTTTTTTGTTGATTTTCTCAGAACTTATATTTCTGGTATTTTTCCGTACGCCAACAGTCATAACTCTTCTAGCTCAACAAACACCCACTGTCCTATGCAGGCAAACATGAAAAAAATGGCTTATGCTATGTGCTAGAAAGCAAGTACTTCTGACTGAAGCTGCTGGCTTTGCTGCACAGGCTTAGAGATTGGCTACCATGTAATGCTTTCTATTGCTCTTTTGTGTATATGAAGACCTTGACTTTATACCTAGAGGATATTTGGTAAGTTGCTTGTCTACTGGCAGAAGTCCAATTCGCATTTGACTCAATCCTTATCAAACTTCAAAAAACAGGAGAAGCTTGATGACTGTAAACATGTATTCAACGAAATTGTGAAAATGGGGAAAAGAATTTTGAAGTGGCGATTGCCATTTCGTTGTTTAGCAGGGTAGTACTCCGGAAAAGTAGAAAGTAGAAGCGTCATATGTACGTACATCCCTTTCATAAAACAACAGTTTCCTCAAGACTGAAAAACTGAAATGTGGGAACTGAACAAAATGACTTATCTAACATGAAAGATGTCCTAGTAGCTGCATTAATGCCATGAAGTTTTGTGCACGTTAGGAACCTAATGTGATCAGGTAGAGCATTCGAAGCATTTCCCAAGGTTGTAGATTTAGTACCTACCAGCGGCAAGTTGGTTTTTCATCCACTTTATTTCATTTCCATTCGTGTCATACTTACTGTTCTACAGTGAAAACCTACAAATAATGTCCCCTATACCTTCCTTGGCTTCATTGTCTCTAGGTTTTTATTGGTTGAATCGAGTTTTTGTACTTCGAATGCATAAAGCTGCCCATATTGTTTTGGAAACTTTGTTAGGGCAGAAAATTGGTATTTGGGATGCTGCTTTGTGTCCTCCAAGTTTCACCGAAACTCGGCTAGTGTACATTAAAACATGCTAGTAGAGTAGAATAGAAGTTCATGGCAATGTTAATGTTTTGCTGCTTCTCATGTGCATTGGTGTTGTAACCTCGTGTGCAGAGAAAGGTGTCGTTAACTCACAGCCCTATTGCAAAAACCAGCGCCCCCCAGCGTGATACCAGTACGTTTTTTGGCGCTGGATCGCACTGGGAACACTGGTACACGCTGGGATTATCTGGCACTTCGGTGAGCGCACTGGGACAGAGCTGGGTCGCGCTGGCAGGGGCATTGGCTTGGCCGCTGTGACGCTGGCGCGTACTGGGAAGCGCTGGAAACGCTGGAATTTTCACTGGAGTGCGCTGGTGCACACTGGAGCCTGCACTGTTTCTTCCAGTGTGGCATGCAAGTTTCTATAGTGTATGCGGCGGAATGTTTCGGTAGCTTTGAATATACAATGTTTGATTCGATGGTACCCTAACAGGCAGGCCCCTAGCCAAAAATTTTTTACGGGGGGGGGCCTTGAAAAACACCGATTTTTATTGTTTTTCCTCGGTGAACGCCCCCCTTCCATCCCAATTTCGAGGGGGAGGCCCGGGCCCCTAGCCCCCCCCCCCCTGGCCAGGGGCCTGCTAGCAGGTCCCAAACATTTTCACAACTTCTAGCTTGGCAGAGAAAGAGAATGATAAGCGCAAGACATTATGTGATATGCGAAATCACCGTCATTTTTATTTTTCCCTTTGGAATGCAGAAAAATTGCATTAATAACACAAAGGAGCCAGCGCTGATTATTTTGCTTGTTAGCTTGCTTTTTTTTCTTATTCACGCAGATTCAATAACGGCGTTAATTCTTGCGGAGAACGTAGCAGCGATGAATGCACGTTTTGTGCATACGCCGCGCATATACCAGTCGGGCATCAGGGATGGGTTGTTGTAATGATTACATTTTGCAGTGTTTATAAGTCTGGAGGCGCCGGTCCTACCAGAAAGAGCAAATCGTTACATCGCCGCACAGTTGGCGAGAAGCAATTGAGCTCTGGCTTCTCAACCCCACCCAAGAGGCCAGAAAAACTGCCGCCGTTCGATATCGGCACACCGGAAACGCATCTCTGGCACTGTTTGCCCTTCCACTTACTTCAGCTGAACTTTAGTTAACCATTAGAAAGGTTCCGAAGCTTGAATGCAGAAACTTCAACCATCGCAACTCAGCTGCGCCGAGATCGGTCCTACCCAGCGAGACTCCCAGTGAGCGTTAGGCCTATGTGCCGGCCGTGTCCGTCTACATGTTACCGGCGCTTCGCGCTTTAAGTACACGCAATTCTAAAGCGTAAGGATGACTGTAAAGTACAGTTTGGACATTCGTTAGCCTAAATCAACCATTTTTCCTTGTGTACGGTGTCCGCACAAGGAGCGATGACCATCGAAGCGACGCGCTTTCAGCAACGCACACAAGCTGAAACCGAAAGCTGCCGGCCGCGCTACCGGTACTTCTCGTGACTCTTATGTAAGAACGCATAATTGTCAGTCGGTAATTTGGTACGTCTTAGTGAACTAACATAGTGACATATTCCTTTAGCGCATTGTATTTGTATTTAGTTGAGCGGTTTCTTAGTTATAGGTATCGATAGAACTGCAAATCTGTACACTGGCACGCCCGCTGTACTGGCGTATCGTCGCTTGCGCGATAACACTACTCAATACTCAATCATGTACGCACCTGTTTATCGAACTAGTCATCATAAAACCTCTGTAAATGTTGACCTGTAGCAAGTGCGAGAAACGGCTATTAAACAAATCGGCAGTAACAGCCAGCAAACAGTGCCTCCTCTAGGTGTATTTCATATTTTTCGTAGTTAACATGTGAATTCTTAAAGAAACTCTGCGCTCGTGCCATTATCGGCATGTCATTCGGTACCGGCCGCCGTTCGTTTGTGTCTAAAATAGACGCAGTTGTTATTTGGAAAGGAAGATCGCGTCTATCGTGACTGTGCGACATGTAAATATGAAGCCGAACTATGTGTTTGTTGGTTAAATAGTTGTTTTACGCGCAGCTAAGCATGTCCAGCGTGGCGTAGTGGGTAGAACACTCAGTTCGGAATCCGGAGGTGGCAAGTTCGAATCCTCCTGACAGATACTTTTTTTTTTTCATATGGCTTTTTTTTCTTTTTTTTTTTTATTGCGTTAATGCGTTCTATATCACTTCTTTCACTAATGTATTTATTTATGGCACATAGGCACCGCTATTTCAACGCTGTAGAGCCGTACTGCGCGGGAGTACCAGCGCCTCCCAGTAAAATGCCGCTCCAGCGTCCCAGTATCCAGCGCGATACTGGGCCCATAATCCGGCATGGCGCTGGACGCTGGTACCCAGCGGCGCTGGGTTTTGCAATAGGGAGGTGCTTGCACCTTTTCATACACTACCTGAATGGATAGAGGGAGGCATGTACAGTGCTAAATTATGTTCTGTGTGAATATTTGTTTCTAGAGGAGACTGGTGTATAGTATTGGCTTCCGGTGGACTTTGAAGATATAATACAAAGATTTCAGTAAGCTTTAAATATAATCTTTTCTGCACCTTAAGCTGTGTGAACACAAGCAGCGTAACCATAAATGATGTTGAAAGCTTTTATTCCCACTGGCACGAATCTGAAGCTATGTTGCCCAATTGAGATTGTTGTTGCTTTGAAAGAATGGGCAAATGTAAATATCGGCACTTCTGTACTGCAGGCCCAAGGTTTTTGAGTTAGGCTTGCTGTACACGTGTGTTTGCATTTATGTGGCCATTCTCCCGAAGCAGGAATAATATCAGTTAGGCTCGTAATTTCAGCCATGTTTCAATGACCCTTCACTGTTGAACGTGAAAAAACTCTCAACAATACGTCAATTTGGCATTCACCATTTTTTAAACGAAAATTCAATATTGATTTGCTTGATGGCTTTTCAATTGAAAATCGCGGGCCAATTTTCAATACTGGTCAACAACTGCCTCAACGGTATTTTCATTGATCCCGCAATGTATTCGCAATTGTCAATTCATTTCCTCTCAACGATAAATCAATATGGATTATATTGATTTGATTTATGGTCCAACTTGAAAGTTGCAGACCAATTTTCAACAGTGGTCAACAACTTCCTCAACGGTTTTAACACGAAAGTGTTTTATGCCGCGGGGGATCCACCAATATTTGAGTGACGTATTTCCGTCACGGAAATGACGTCGAGAAAAAACACACATGATCAGAAGACGAAGAAAAAAAGGTCCGTCAACGGGAGTCGAACCTACGACCTCTAGGTCCGCGACAAGAGATGCCGGGCACGCTATCCACTGCGCCACCGTCACATAGTTTCCAGGCTTTAAAAACAAGCCTTTTATATCTACCACTGTGCTCTCACAGTGCTCTTGCTAAGAGAAGTAATGCATTATGACCGTGAAATGCACGATTACTTTCTTCAAAGCGTTGTTTCTCCGCGTCCCGTCCCATTCGGCGTGTTTCGAATAGTAAACGTGCAATTTTGCCGACGCATTAACACACTGCCAGGTGGCGACCTTACCCCTAGCATCCACACTCGCAGCATCCGTCCATAACCAAAAATAGCTGTGCGACGCGCGAGTGCGTCGCGTGGCCGTAACTCCGCGTCCCTATCGCTCGCCCCGCGAAAAATCGCAGCCGACCAACGGGGAAGACACGACGCGCGTTGCGTTTCCCTCTGGTCGGGCAGCGTTGTACAATAACTCTAACATGCCGCGAGTAGGCGACCTTAGCCCAAGTTCGGCGCCAAATCATTGACGCTCTTCTGGCTGCCACACCGCATTCAGTGACTCCGCTCTCACCGTACAGCTGCCACAAGCATCTATGACCACAAGGCTTTCTTTAATCATTCATCATAGACGGTAGTCGTCGGGATACAGATGTAACCATCAAGCGTCAACGTGGATGCATCCACGTTAAAGGGTGCTATAACTGTCAACACACCAATAGACATTGTGTAAGCTCTCTTATATCAATGTGCAGTAAACATTCGACTACTTCTGTAAGGACACGTTTCACTTTCGTGTTAACCGATTCCTATGACGGAGGGATCAACCATGTTTTAGATGTGAAGCATTTTATGGCGAAGCTTAATCCGGTGGTGGTGTGCGGCGTGACCACCCTTATTGCGCATGCGCAAACCCTTTAAAAAAATAAACAACCTCCTCTCCCCCTCTCTCCTCTAAGCATCCCTTCCCGTGGCAACCACACCCTCACTGCGCATGCGCCTCCCCTCCTCTCTCCCCTCCTACGCTCCCCCCTCTCTCCTCTAGGCATCCCTGCCCGCGGCGTCCACACTCCCACTGCGCATGCGCGTCCGCCCTCTCTCTCCTCTCCTATGCTCCCCCCCTCTCTCCTCTAGGCATCCCTTCCCGCGGAGGCCACACCCCCCACTGCGCATGCGCGTCCCCTCCCTCTCTCCCCTCCCACGCTCCCCCCTCTCTCCTCTAGGCATCCCCCCTCCGCGGCGTCCACACCCCCACTGCGCATGCGCGTCTTCCCCCTCTCTCTCTCCTCTCCTACGCTCCCCCCCCCCCTCTTTCTCCTCGCGACGCCGACGCAGGCAGCGTCTGCTAGCGAGTTTCTTGGTTCAAAAAAACGATTGCTCGCGCTGCACAACCGTTCTCTGCCCCCCCCCCCCCCCGTATATATGGCACTGTATCTTGTCCTGCAAGGTGGTGCCGGTGGGACATTTCTCCTGTGCGTTGTTGAACAATAAAAATTCGCAGCGTGCGCGTTAACTAAAAGCGGACTGCGGGTCTCTGTGTCCAGTCGGAGTCTTCTGTCTCTCATTGCCCATAAGCAGCGATTGGCATGTTACAGTAGGAAACACCGCTCCATCACTGCGTGCTTTGCGCCTCCCCAGTTTTCTCTCCTGCGCAACGCTGCGATGAGCGCCAGCGTCAACGCCGCCGCCAGTGTAAGCGTTAGCGCCCGCTGCTTCGCATCTACACATGGTTCCCTTTAGCGGGAGATGGTGTAATTTTTTCTATTGATCCGTCATGGTATTTTCAATTGTCAATTCATTCCCTCTCAACGAGAAATCAATATTGGATTACATTGATTCGCTTTATGGTCTTTCAATTGAAAGTCGCGGGCCATTTTTCAACAGTGGTCAACAACTTCCTTACGGTATTTCTATTGACCCGTCATGTATTTTCAATGTCATCTATTCACATTGCTCAATAACTTCTCTATGTTTTTTTAAATGCGAAGCATTTCTTAGCGAACTTCGGCGACTTTGAGCGTATCTATCTATCTATCTATCTATCTATCTATCTATCTATCTATCTATCTATCTATCTATCTATCTATCTATCTAGCCGCCTACGACTTTGTGCTCTCCTGGCCGTACCGTTAATGGGGATTTATACCAAAATTGGTATGGCATAACATGACTGCCATGTCAAACATGAATGACTGGTCATATCATGAAAATCATGACTAACTTGTCATGAAAATTATGATTTACACGCCATGGCCATAGGGCTCCTGTGGCCGTTTTCTTAACTTGATATATCCAAAAATTGGTGCGATGAGACATTTCTGCATGACCAATATTCGCAATGCCCACGAACTATAGGTGGCGCGCTGTACGATTCAAGATGGCGCCCGATGGAGGGTCAATCCGTTTGTTAGCATAGGAACAGATAGGACGTGCGTACGTACGGCCCATGCCACTTTCACCGGATGAAGTCATGAGCTGCACTGAAATGGATATGAGACAAATGCGTTCTCAAACCATGGAAGCTCGCCATCTAATTATTTGCCGCGGTGTGAAAGGTTATATTTCAGCTGTGCGAAATCCTGTGCGAAATCCTTTGCGTGCTGCAGAAAACTTCATGAACTACAATTGACGTATGACCTGAACGGCACTCCGAGATACTGTGTACCGAGCCTGCGTGACGGATTTGCCGCAGTGGTAGGCCGCTAGCGAGTAGCGTCATCGCTGCTGCACGGGACCGAATGTTTAACGTGGCTATGGTTTGCAAACATACGCCGTCGTCATTACTTGCGCAGTCAAGAACGCGGAGTTGCTTCTTCAACGGAACACAAGCATTTAACATCCTATTTAGTAGCGCTTGCATCACAGCCATGCTCAGACTCAAGCCGTGCGCAATTCACTGCACTCACTCGGATGCCGCAGGTTCGATCAGCACGATCGAAACATGAATGTCGAAAAGAACACGCACGTATGCTTTTCACAACGACGAATTCTTCGACGTTGCGAAAATGCGTCGAACAGCTATGCCGATTGGAAGGTACCGGTGAAGTACAGAAGTGAGCCGACAGGCGTGGATTGTGGCCGTGACTGCACGTTTCATCGCTCTAACCATTTCGCTTCCCTGTTCCGAACTCGAGTGTTTTGGCGGAATGCGGCGCTCGATAATATCCACAATAATTGCGCTACGTGCAATGCACAAGAAAAAGTATGTTTTTATTTTGATCTCGCTGAAGGATACTATACATTAAAAACAATCAAAGTGACTTACGAGCGTGAAAAAACATTAGCGCGCGAGGGGACGTGAAGTGCAACTCGCTCCTCGTGAGTTCGCAGCTGATCGTTCATCGTCGCTGTCCCACTCCTCTCACACACACACGCGCTTTCACAGCCTTCTCCGTCCAGTGAAAAATCCTCGCCGTCAAGGAGGTTCCTCTTAACATCATTGCTGAAAGCAATCTGAAGAATTTCCTCCGCCGAACGACTTCGATTAGTCCTCGCCACAACGTTATCTGGGCGCGCAGAACCAGCAGAACTTCTTGCTCTCACACCGGTCAACAAACAAATCGCTTGCAGAGTGCTGCCATCTATCAACAAATGTACAAAAACAAGCGGCGCAGCGCTGGCCAATTTGAGATTACTCAGTTATACATCGCTAGCTCGCGCGACTTCCCGCCTACAATGTTATAAATTCATGCACTAAAAGAGCACTAACGAATGCTATATGCAAGCAAAACAAGGTGAGTTTCAACTGAGAAGGTCAGACGACAGCGTTTAACTAACCTACGTGGCTACACAAAACCTCGCGAAGCTGATATTTGTACGATGTGGGTCATCGTTGAACGCTCGAGTTGGCACGTATTTTCACGAAAACTTCGCGTCTCACAAGGACGAGTCAGATTTATCGTGTCACGGAGGGCCCGGTTCGTTCACTAGAGCAGGAAACATGCAAACTCGTCGTGTTTCTTTCCTGCTAACACAGCCGAACAAGTGCGCGACTGCGTAGAACTGCCATGGTGTCGTCTACTGATCATCCATGAGAGGACGCTCCTAAATTCCGCTAGGGGCGCGACAGTCTATGGGCATTGCGAATAAATGACAGGTGGCAATACGAAAATCATGACCTGCATGTCATGAACAACATGATTTACATACCACGCTCATGGCGCGCTGACGGCCGTTTCGCTATTGATATACACTAAATTTGGTATTGCGTGACGGGACTGTATGACGAACATAAATGCCAAGTGGTCATATGGAAATCATGACATGTCATGTGCAACACGACTTGCATCGTGGCTAACAGCGCGAAAAACACAGACGAAGACCAGAAGTGGACACGACACAGCGCTGTCGTGTCCACTGTCGTGTCGTGTCGACACAGCGCTGTCGTGTCGTGACCAGCGCTGTGTCGTGTCCACTTCTCGTCTTCGTCTGTGTTTTTCGCGCTGTTAGCCACGATGAGTCTGCACCAACTCGCCCAGTTTTCCATCTTACTTAATGACTTGCATGCTACGCTCATGGTACTCCCGTGGCCGCTTCGCTAGCTTGATATACACCAAATTTGGTATTGAGAGACGTGATTGTATGACCAGCATAAATAACAAGTGATAATATGGAAATCATGACATGTCATGTGCAACATGACTTGCATGCCATGCTCATGACACTCTCGTGGCCGTTTCCCTAACTTGATACAGGCCCGTAGCCAGGGGGGGGGGGGGGCTAGGGCCCCCCCTATGGAAATTCTCATGGAGGGGGGGTGTTTTACCGCAAATAAATAAAATAAATAGTGAAAATGGGTGTTTTTTGCAAGTGCCCCCCCCCCCCCCCCCCCCGAAAAAAATTCCTGGCTACGGGCCTGGCTTGATATACACCAAATTTTTAAGGCCAAAGCCTTTAATGTCTCATGCCGGTCGTCCGTCCGTCCGTCCCCCCCCAGCCGTACCTTGGCACGGTGCCAGGTGGGCGCCGGGGCGCGCAAACGGACGCCGGTCGCGTTGGACTCTACAGCGCTCGCGCTTTGCTTGCGTAGCATCGCTGCGCCGGGCGTCTTTAATCATGCAAGGAGGGAGACGCGTGCATCACGTTCCATTCTGACCGACCCCGTCTTGGTGGGCACAGGCGTTCGAGGAACACACTTTGGAATTGACAAAGAGTCCGTCAATTTAAACGCTGGAACGCGGATGGCGTCTGCACGAAGCGCCAAGCGGGAGAATACGAACGCTTGCTAAACGGAGGCAGATTGGTCTCGCGTCTTCCTGCGATTCGAGGTAAAAAATTTGGGCTAACATGAGTGGCAGATGGTAACATGAAAATCTTGGCATGCATGTCATCTACAATGCCATTTACATGCCACGCTCATGGTGCACTTGCGTCCAGATCGCTAGCTTGATTTACACCAAAATTTGTATTGCGCGACGTGACTGTATGATGAACACAAATGACAGGTCCAAACATGTAAATAATGACATGCATATTATGTACAGCATGATTTGCTTCTTGCTGGTTGCTTCGCATTACATCGATTCCCACAGTGCGTGGGATCTGCCGGCTTTTTTTAATAACAATTTTTGTAAGGGATAACCGCATGCTGCGGCCGGAGTATTGGGGTATGTGCCACACGTGTCTGGAGGAAAGTGTTTGACGACGTACGCACCGGGATTTTTACGTTATTCATATCTTGACCAGCCGGGCATTATCGTGAAGCCCTCTTACCCTTTCATACTAATTTTCGTCTATCCCAAGTTACGGAGGCAATCACGTGAACACCCAGGCGTATGCGGCTAGATAGATAGATAGATAGATAGATAGATAGATAGATAGATAGATAGATAGATAGATAGATAGATAGATAGATAGATAGATAGATAGATAGATGCGTAGATGGATAAACGCGGCTATAAAGACAGATAGATATGTAGATAGAAACGCTCAAAGTGCCTGCTGCTTGCTAAGGGAATGATGTGCATTTAAAAATTTCAAAGCAGCCGATTGGGGGGATTCGGAAAAAGGGACTCCTTGCTCCACAGCGCGTTGCGTTAGACAGCGCAACCACGCGCTAGGCATGTTTCGGCGTAATAACAATGAGCTATTTATATAGGCCATTCACCGCTCGCTGTACACAGTTCTCGGAGAAGCTTGAGTGTGTTTTACAGCGAAAGCTGTTACAAAATCACAACGAGGGCCCTTTTTGCGCCGTAGTTGTCCGCCGCCGCCGCCGCCGCCACCGGTGTCCCGTAACCACTATCGCACAAAATAAGAAAAAAAACTAAATAAATAAACAATACCTTTGAAAGCATGAGAATCGAACCCGGGCCCTCTGGGTGGCAGCCCAGCACTCTACCACTGAGCTACGCCTGTGCTTGAAACTGTGGTGCAAACTGACCCTATGCAGACTTCATGTCGAGTAAGGAATCGCGTTAACATGTGTTGTAAAGCGTTTTAGAACAGTAAAGTTACAACCAGGCGTCACACAACCGTGAATTTCGTAACGAGTGGGTCGTTCAATGCTCCAACCCATTAGAAAATGGCATAATTCTTCATCGTCGTCAGCCACAGCATCAACAAAGCGCACATAATGCGTGAAAAGTGGCTAGCGGATACCACGCTTTTCCGAAGAATGACGAATGATGGCACAGTTGACTTCCGCTTCCCCATTACACAATAATTATGGTGATTTAGGGCGTAGTGGGTAACATGGAAGTGTGTTTGTTGTTGCCCCAAGAATGTTTAAAAAGGGCTCGAAAGGCCGCTCTTCCAGCTTTCGCTGTGATGCTGCGCATTCCGCGCAGGCCTGGCCGTTTTTTTTATCACGCAACGCTTCTACATTTTCTGCTGATGATATGGAACAAAAACCACGCCACCGCGCGGCAGGAGACGCAAAGGGGTCACTGCACGTGCCGCAGTTTAAAAGCAAAAAAGTATCCAAGAGCGTCGGGTTCTGCACAGTAGATACTTGCAGCGCGCTCCTTACGCAGACGCAACAACTGTGACAGTTGTTAGTTGACGGTTGTCCTATGTGCACCTGCGTGTTCTTGTCGAGCGTCCTTCGTTTGTCCTTCACCGGTGCGCTACAAGTAACGAGCTGATTGTCGTTCTTCGTGGATTCCAATTTCTTGCTATCTGGGAGCCTTGATGTACGCGCCTCCGTGCCTCAGTCTTTTAGGGATGGTGACAAGTTTGACCATGGTTCCTTGACACTGGCTTCGGCGGCCCGCCAAACTTGACGGGCCGCCATGTTGGTTCTCAAGCGTTCGCTCGTTTACATTGAACGTAGTGTGGGGTTCAACAAGAATGGGGTGGTTTGTTTATGTAGCAAGTTATGAAAGCTGTAGGTTTGTTCTCTTATGTTAGCTGTCGTTTTTTGGAACAGAAAGAACTTGTTCATTGACTCGAGTTTGTATAATATACTATATCATATGCGTGCACCCGCCGCATTGGCCGAGTCATGGTGATTTTAAGGTAGCCAATAGTTGCGATGGGGAGAACCTGTATATAACTGCGAACATAATTCAATGTCTGCGCGGCATTCGTGAAGTAAAAGTCACCTTATGTCTGCTGGCACTTCAAAGGTGTTCTAGTGCAGGACACGAGGCCGTCCGTGCTATATTATATGACGATGCCTGTAACCACGGGGAGGCGGATGAAACAATCGCGTAGCGGGCTATTTTCTTGCACGCCGCATAACTCCGGTGCCTTATTTCTCATACCCTGCATTTGCTTCTCTGCGTAATAAAATTTCCTGCAGGAAGTGTACTTCCTGTGAACGAATCCGTACAATGGACTGCTTAAAAACCTTACAGGTGGTTAGCATTGGCGCAAAAATAGTAGGGCATTCAGTCTTATCGCACCTACCATCCCCCCCCCCCCCCCCCCCCAAACCTTTATATTAACCTTGACAGAAGAAAGACAGAAGAAAAATGCAGTGGAGCAACAACGAACAAATCAAGTTTTTACAGGCCAGATTTTATTGAATTCAGCGTCGGAACAGCATCTGGCCTTAGTTTCTTTAAGCCGTCCTGCCTGCTTTGCTCGAAGCTTGTGTCCTCGAACTGGGCCTAGAATAAAGCAATAACGCGAAAAGTCATACACGGCACGAAAAACGCATACGTAGTCCATATATATTTTTTCTACAAGCCCTAAATAAAAACTGAGATCACGATATCCAATCCTCTTTGTGGGCGGTTATGAGATAAAAGGAAGACAAAAATTCCGACGCAGCACCACACTCTCCCACGAGGCATATTTGAGTTATACGCCAACAAACGGCTTCCTTGGTGCGCACAAAGAGAAGCGTTCAGGACAGACACACGGACGGACGGACGGACACAAAAGCTTTACTGTCAGTCGAAAGCTTTACTGATTTAGTCGAGCGAGTTTCGCTGCGTATCTCGGCGTGGCCTAGAAGCGAAGAACGGATACGCCGCGGGGCAAGCCACGCAAAATTTAGTTGTGGCGTTGCAGTTGTGCACGAGTCTACAGGGAACGCGCTCGTCGGCTCGTCTGTCTACCTCTCCGAATGCCCTTCCTAAGCGCCCGAGGGCAAAGCGCAGGAGCGCGCACATCTGCCAGCAAAGGAACACGCGAACGCGAGCGTCTGTTGATGGTTTGCTGCCTGGCGTTACTCGCGTGAAATGCGGCGATGGCTTTGGAAACTCATGAAACGAAGGCCGTGAGTGCACGTAGTGCGCGTTGGCGAACTGCGCTTCGACTAAAAGGGTAAACAAGCATAACCAATTAAACAAGCATCGCATTTACCTTGCACGGACTGCTTTTCGTCGCACGACAAAGCAAATCATTTCACGAAATATGCGGCGCTATACTCAATCCACTTGCGATACAACGGGTACTCACCTCACAAACACGGAAAGAAGCAGTGGGCTCGCATCAATCTGGTTTCACTTGCGCAATCCAGCGTTTCCGTCGGTTAGGGCAAGTCGGGAAGCGGAACATTTTTACGCCCCGTCTCCAGATGGTTGTTCATTGCGGCACGCAGCACCCTGGCATTCTCAACTCCAAAGTTCTTGTAGATGCGATTAGCGCGAGGATGGTGTAGTAGCCGAAGCCAGGTTTAGAGCACCTTGCACACCCGCGCCAACGTGCAGTCGCTGCAGAACGACAGAGGAGGAAGCACTGGCTCTAAGAACCAACATCGTGCTCTCGTAGCCCCGTTCCCATGGAAACCTCGACTGGCAACACTGTGTTCTGGCAGGCGGCGGCAAGTGGTGGGTCAAAGGCTGACAGCACCCTAAAACCCGGAGGCGCGCACATGAAGGCTCCCTATTGCTATCACATTCATTGCTTCGCCCTTGCGGCGAAAGTGTGACTTTCTATGGTCGCAAATTCTAGTGACTTCAAGCAAGATCATGTGAAACACGTGGAGAACGAGTCATTTTCTCCACAGCGTGAACAGTACGTCAGCATACATGAAATGATTCCCAATGTGAACAATTTATGCTGGAACCTTAGAATTATCATTCTGAATTGTTCATGCCACACATATTTACATTTTTGCCGAAACGCTTTTGTATATATTCGTTTAAATAAACATGTGGAAGTGGTTTTCACAAATGTGTGGATAGTTTTGGCTATTTTTATTGGCCTTGGCTCAAATTGGCCATATTGTGGCTAGTTTTTGGAATTTCATGTCTACTATTTGTTTTTCGACCTCGCAAGCCTGCCCTCATCTGCAGTGTCTCGCAAAGAGACACCTGTATACGCAATGTAAATAAATGAAGTAAATAAATAAATGGAGGAACTTCTTCCCTTGACTATTAAAAGCACAGGAACTTGTAAATCAAGACAGTACAAAGACCATTGTGGTTATGAGAACTTCGTTTAAAGAAAGGAAACATGCAACGTCACTTTTTAACCATTTCGCCACCGTTGACGAGTATATCCGTCATTCGATGTAGTAACAAAATGACAAGTGACGACTATATTCCCAATACTTGTGCTTCTTCACGCTAGACTTGTCCATGCTGTGCCATTTGTGTCTCAGGTTCCATTTCATTGCCAATTTTTTATTGTATATCCATGCGGTGAAGCGAGCTTCGAGTTATCTTTTTTTACGCGATTAGTTAAATAAAGGAAACTTATTGAATTCAAAGAATGCTCCACAGAAAGGTAGATCCTCACTGCCCAGATCGCTAGGAAGAATTCTCTACTTTAGCTAATATGTTCTGGCAGGGCTCTCTATTCCAGGACTTCTACAACAGCGAGGACTGGGAGAAGGCCATCACTAGCTAAAAGAGGAAGGCCAATCCAAAGCTCTCCAGAGCGCCTATGAGAGAGCGGGGAGGCGTGGCCTCTCAACTCCAACATGGGATTAGCCAACAGCTAGCCAGGGAACTAGAACTCTAGATCTCCATTGGCTGGCCCCTCAAGACCTTGATAAAGTTGTTTGTCTGTCTGTCTGTCTCTATACAAAAAGAGCGAAAAATATTTTCCGGTAATTTTGGCACGTTTTCCTGTTTTTCTTACAGTAGCAAAAAGGTTAACTTAAAAGCAGGAAACATAATAATGACGTGCACGCGCGTGCATCAATTCCGGTCGCCTTTGTTATTCTCAACAGAGTTCTGAATGCAGTTTCGCATGTATTAAACCATTTTTTTACTCGTTTTTCTTGGCGTTCACCTTTTGATTGTCCTGTTTTTATAACCTTATATGAAGGCCATTTCCTTCTCCCGGGCCCTAAATAAACTGAAATCTCTACATCGCCAAACTTCCACACGTGCGCATTGATTTCCTCCTAAATTTTGTATTTAAACTGCAACCCATGTCCCGCTCTTTGTATCACGCTCCAGGAAGGACCTCCTATTCTTCTTCAAATCATTCCATCCAGGTACTCCACTTTACATCTATGATCATGGCTGAAATTGTGACTTCTGCTTTTCCGTACTTGTTCTGTGGGATATAATATACCCTGCTAGTATAATTTGGCCCTCGGGTATTCGTGCTCCCTCAAAGATATATAACAGCTTGATTTGAGTTCAACAACAGGTTAATATAGTCCTCTCATTTAAAACTTGTAGATAAAAGAACTTGCCGAATTCATAACTGCCGTAGTTTTCTACTAAAAAATGTAACGCTGAATTCTCGACGCGGCCAAGCGCCATCTTTCCCCCATATGTCCCGTAGAATATTTGAGCGTGCTTTCTAAGTCAACATCACTGGAGAGGTTGACATTGATACCTATCTTCGCACTTCACAGCCACGTTTAGATCCTCCCTTTTATATCGGCCATAATTTTTTGTAAATCTTAGCCGCAGCGATCACACTTAACAATGGCGTAGTCTGGCGCACATGGTACTTTATGTTGACTCCACTATCAACATAAGAAAGTCAATATCAGGACGTCTCGGTAAAGGATCGGACGTGTTATGTCATGGTTGCAGGTTCGGTCCCTCCCAGCTGCAAAGTTCTTTTTTCGGCCACACTAGTTTCTTTATTTGTATGTCGTAAATACTAAAACTCAGCTAAAATACTACACGTAACGTCACTTATACTTTGCTTGGCCTCATTATCTCTTGATTTCCATTAAGGTTCGGGAAATCAACACTAACCTATAATAAAAACTCCTTCACTGTTGGGCTGGCTTCGTGAGCATTATCATTATGTGCAAAATAAGTTCTGGCGAATGAGTTTCTATTCCTACCGCTTCACGCAAGTAACCTGAACTTCCTTTTTCCTACGTAGGCAACGATCAACACCAATTTTCACGATGAAGTCCATCTCGGCTATATTGCTCGTCACTCTGCTTGCAGGTAAGCACAAGTCTCTAACCGTACTACGATGTATACTCTAAACAGACCCGCTCGTATACACATATGATTCTGAACGCGATCTAGAAGTTCAAGTCAATCCAAGTCCAATGCCACAATCTCCGCATAGCAGCGATTTCCTGTGCAACGTGCGCAATATCCATCACACAGAGAATAGCGACACAGACTCTCATTTTTCATTAATATCCAGGAAAGGACAGAGTTTTTTATGAATGAAAAGAACATGATAGTTATTTCAGGAAACTGGGACAACGGTTGTGCGACAGCAATTTTGGTTCCAGTTTATATCCAAGCAATTTACCAATTGGTGATTGCTCAGACAAGCTAACCACAAATAAAACAACGTCAAGGTTGGCAGAAGAGCTACCACGCTGTTTGCGACGCCTTCACTCTGCTTTATTTGCGCTTGAAAAATGGACACATTCGACATCGAATCGAAGTCTAACTTCAAATTTATTTTGTGTATCATCAAAATTTGGACCTGCTCGGCCAAAAAGTGAAAATAAATTTACTTGAGAGCACCCGAGTCACCAATACAATGCATCAGTTAAGGACTATCGTATCACATTGCACCGCCTTTTAGCTGATTAAACCTGCAGGTCAACTCCTCATCTTATACAGGGTTATATAAAACGTGCAGCTTGACCGTAATCACAAATTTATAGAAATAGTAATAAAAGACGACAAAAAAGTAAGGATATCATGGTATGAAATGTTCGGATGTGGCTCGATAGAACCGATTTCATTGCAAAGATTTTAGAAAATAGCTATTATTTCGCGCATAGAAATTGTAACCTACCGAAACCTTAACCTTGTTGACGCTGTGCAACCGCTTACACCTTGTGATTATTGTGTGCAGCGTTCCTGGTTTCCACAACTGCAGCTAAGGAGATAAGCGGGAGAGGAGCTACAGGACGTAAGCCTAAAGCGCTTATGCATTGCGTATTATTACGTCACTGACGCCATCAGGGCTTTATCTTACTATACCAATATAACGCGCCACTTGATGAACCACTTCACAATCATCTGCCTTTTATGATTCGTTGCCGATGCCCTTGAGTACAATACGTTTTAATTTTTATTCTTGAGAAGTAGTAAAAATAACATCGTAATTGGTGCACCGTGTGTTAATAAATACGGACGGGTCATGTTAACGCAGCATAAATCACACGTCTGCTTATTCTTTTTTTTCTCGATTATGCTATTCGAAAACCTTTTCTCAACATACTCGATCACGCGTGCGCAAATGGTAGGTTTGAAAGGTTTCGATCGATGATTTGTGACCTTGTGACCAAATGATACCGAAATATTAGCGACAGCATCACAAATTTATATTACTTTGTCCCGGCCGCGGCGGGCCCCATTTTCGGCGGAGGTGAAAATGTTTGAGGCCCGTGTGCATGGAATTTGGTGCACCTTAAAGAGTCCAACGTGGTCGAAATTCGCGAGCCCTCCAATACGGCGTCTCTCATTATCATATGGTCATAGGGCGACTGGAAGGCGAACGTCATCTTCTTTTTCTTCCCAGTCGATGCATTGTTCCTGCTCTGGGACACTCCGAAAGCTCTCTCCACCTCATGTGGTTCTGCGCTTCACCTAGTCTTGCAGTGCTACGATGTTGTGTGGTCACGTCCACAATGTGGCATGACGACACGTGACGTCCATTGTGATGTCATGATGACGTCAACAATTTGGCGATCTATGACGTCATGATCGCGTCATGTGGTGACGTCATCACATGATGGTGATTTTTTGCACCGTTCGTGCTCACGCCGGCGCAGGAGGCCGGTCAAATTTCGCATTTGATAAGGCATATGAGCCTTTACCCTGAATAAGAGAAGGCGGTCGGAATAGCTAGGCGCTAGGAGGGGCGAAGCAAGGCACCCGTGTGATAGTAGAGGCCTGACATATTGACAGTAGCGGTAGCGCTCGTGTCACACCAAAACCGCTGTATGTATTTTATTGGAAACCATGACAGCGTTGCAGTCGTAGTATTCTGTTTTCCTTAAAGCTGCGTCATTTCCGTATTATGGGCGTCGCCCATCAGCCGCGATATACGCATGAAGAGAAGAGGGTCTAAAGTACCTCGGCACGGTCATCTCCTTCGAAACTTGCTGGCACTTCCGAATTGTTATTGAAAGAGTGCGTATACCAACAGGCAAACGCGGCTGAGCGCCGCAGTTTCTGTGGCTGTCGGCAATCACGCGTTCACTCGACGGTCACATTCAAGATATAAATGCAATCAATATAATTTATCGTTCTCTGTATAGTAATTCTCAATTTTTTTTCGTCTTGCTAAAGAAGATTCGTCATGATTGTCCGTGTGATTGATGCCGTCCGTGCACTGCTAGCAATAACGAACTCGACACTGAGAAAATCGCTCGGCTGCTGACGCGAAAGTCGTCGGTTCGATTCTGGCCGCGGCCATTGCATTACGATGGAAGTGAAATCCGAGGCCCGTGCACAGCCAAACAGCAGTCCACGTTAAAGAACACTACAAGGTCAAAATTTCCGGAGCCGTCCACTACGGCGTGCCTCATAATATACGGTGGTTCTGTCCCGTAAAACCCAGCTATTAATTCCAACTCGGTCGGTCGCTCCATTAATTTATTCTGAAAAACTCACTATGAATAGGTCGCTCGTACTCTCTCCCGGTTGCTGCGTTATTGTCAGTTCGACGTGCCTGGTTGTACAGCGGATTGATGCTTCAGTATCATGCATTAGATATATTTGGAAAACAGTTCAGGGAGCTATTTGCCCTACTGTATTTCCATTTGTACTTAATTGTATATTACGGCAAGTGAATAATTTCATTCCACACCAGTTCACTTTAAACTGTATTCTTATGCCTCCGCAGCTACTGGAAGCGGATGCCCGGACACTGATGCCTGCACCGCAAGCTGTCAGGCTCAGGGCTACAAAATTGGAAGGTGCTACCCCCTTATAACTGACATCTGCTTCTGCAGAAATGAATAAACTTCATAGTGGCAATCTGCATGGCAATAAATCTGTACCACTTTGGCAATACACAGCTCTCTTGAGTGCGTTCTGTTATTTGTATAGTACGCTGTCGCAGAAAAGGAATGGAGTCATTTGTTTGTGTTTTCCTGGAAACAATTTTTTATTCCCTGACTATTCCTACTCGCAAAAAATGCCCTCGTTTCAGAAGTTTTTTTTTTCCGACTTGTACAATTGTTTCATAGCGGTCTACACTCTAAGGCAAAAGGGTGTTAAAAAGGTCTGTGTTTCGTCCCTTTGGGCGCTAATGGGACTGCCACATTCATTAATGCCTTTAATTACTAACGGCACCGGGTCTAACAGTTATTCCCTACAAATCATCTTAATGGACTAACAGTTAGTCCTCACATTAACACCTTACCTGGCAACCGTTATGCCCCACAGCTGCACCGCGCCAGACGAACGGTCGGCCCACTCGGATAATCCATTCGGATAAACTTTTTATCTACAGTTCAAATTATCCGTTGGGATGATTTTCTGCAGTTACTCTCCGCAAGGCTTTCTTTGCGTGGTTCGCCGCGGTGGAGCAGTGGTTAAGGTGCTCGGCTGCTGATCCGAGGGTCGCGGGTTCCATCCCGGCCGCGGCGGTTGAACTTCAATGGAGGCGAATAGGTAGAGGCTCGTGTGCTGTGCGATGTGAGCGCACGTTAAAGAACCGCAGGTGATAGTAATTCCCGGAACCCTCCACCACGGCGTCTTATTATTAAACCCCGGTTATTATTATTATTTCATTGCGTGTTTTTCTCCGTAGTGAAAAACAAATGACGCGAAAAAGAGCACGCGAAAAAAAAAATAAATTACACCATCTCCCGCTAAAGGGAACCATGTGTATATGTGAAGCAGCGGGCGCTAACGCTTACACTGGCGGCGGCGTTGGCACTGGCGCTCATCGCAGCGTTGCGCAGGAGAGAAAACTGGGGAGGCGCAAAGCACGCAGTGATGGAGCGGTGTTTCCTACTGTAACATGCCAATCGCTGCTTATGGGCAATGAGAGACAGAAGACTCCGACTGGACACAGAGACCCGCAGTCCGCTTTTAGTTAACGCGCACCCTGCGAATTTTTATTGTTCAACAACGCACAGGAGAAATCTCCCACCGGCACCACCTTGCAGGTCAAGATCCATACGGGGTGGCCAGTGAACGGTTGTGCAGCGCGAGCAGTAGGTTTTTTCAACCAAGAAACTCGCTAGCAGACGCTGCCTGCGTCGGCGTCGCGAGGAAAGAGAGGGGGGGAGCGTAGAAAAGGAGAGAGAGGGGGGGACGCGCATGCGCAGTGTGGACGCCGCGGGCAGGGATGGCCTAGAGGAGAGAGGGGGGGGAGCGTAGGAGAGGAGAGAGAGGGGGGGGACGCGTATGCGCAGTGGGAATGTGGACGCCGCTGGCAGGGATGCCTAGAGGAGAGAGGGGGGAGCGTAGGAGGGGAGAGAGGAGGGGAGGTGCATGCGCAGTGAGGGTGTGGTTGCCGCGGGGAGGGCTGCCTGGAGGAGAGAGGGGGGTGAGGAGGTATTTTATTTTTATTTTTTAGATGCGAAGCATCCTATGCTCGGGGCTCTGTCCGTCCCCCGTCCCGCGTCCGGCCACTGTCATTAAGGAGGGAAGCACCCATTATGTGAACCAGAACACTGTAGTAATATGTAGGCCGTCAACCCTAACACAGTCATCAGAGTCATGGCCGAGAGCACAGAGAGGCTGCTTAGAAATGGCTAGGCAGGTGGTGTCTGTCGCCCAGGTTGACCCCATTCCTTGAGTCATGGCCGAGAGCACAGAGAGGCTGCTTAGCAATGGCTAGGCAGGTGGTGTCTGTCGCCCAGGTTGACCCCATTCCTTAATCTTGTTTGCATGTGTTTGGAGGCGGCTTAGTCCGTCGCTCCTTCCCGCGTCCCACACCACCACAGCGCATGCGCGTCCCCTCCCCCTCTCTCTCCTAAGCTCACCCCCTTTCTCTCCTCTAGGAATCGTCTACTCTACGGAGCGTCCCACAGCGCATGCGCGTGCTCTCCTACGCTCACCCCTTCCTCTACTCTACGGAGCGGCGCATGCGCGTCCTCTCTCTCCTCTAGGAATACTCTACTCTACGGAGCGGCTCCGGCGTCCCACAGCGCATGCGCGTCCTCTCCCCCCTCTCTCCTCTTGCAATCATCTACTCTACGGAGCGGCTCACGCGTCCCACACCCCCCACAGCGCATGCACGTCCCCTCTCTCTCCTCTCCTATGCCCACCCGTCCTTTCCTCTAGGAATCCTCTACGGAGCGGCGCGAACGACAGGTGGTGTGACAGCTGGGGGGCGCCACGGTAGTTCCGCGGTATGAAAATGACGGAGCCCGCGCGCGTCTCATTCTCTCTCCTGCGCAGCGCCGCGATGAGCGCCCGGACCACTGCCGTGAAATGAGAGCGGCGACGTTCCTCCCGCTCAAGCTAATTATCTCCCCGCTGCTTCGCATCCACACATGGTTCCCTTTAGCGGGAGATGGGGAATTTTTTAAAGGGTTTGCGCATGCGCAATAAGGGAGGCCACGCGGCACACCACCACCACCACCACCGGATTAAGCTTCGCCATAAGATGCTTCACATCTAAAATATATCGTCATGCGTATTTCACTGCTTTCGCAGTCAATGCGAGAACGAAAGACAAAAGTGAGAAGATAAAATCTATTCTTGTATATACATATGAAGTTTCTGCATTGTTTCAGTAAAATCACCGTCAAATGTCTAATACATGTCGAGCCGCGTTGTCATATCTCGTACAGTTCTCTTTGTGAAGCTCGTCCAACGGCTGTGCTACATGACTGGCATTGCACGCGCGAGCGCTCACAGCCCTCTGCACGTTGTGGACAACAGTTGCATCCTGCAAAGCACAAAAACATTGCAAATAGTTAGTGTAATGGGATAGAGAGGATGAAGATGCACGCACATGGCAGATACGCGCTCGGTGAAATAAAACACATGTGTAAATAATGGCATGCAAATAATTTCACCGTGATGTCATACATGAGAGACGTATTACGATCGACATAGCGCCACAGCTCAAGTGTGGCAGCCGCAGCCATCACCGCGAGGCTCCGCGAACCACGCCAACAAGTCGGCGAGTTTTAAGGCACAAGCCTTTCATGTTTCACGCTCACGTCCGTTTCTCTCTCTGTGCCTCCGCCCGTGCCCATATGGCTCTAGCGTAAAGTGATACAGACCCAGAGTTGTGTGGCTGGTTTCATTTCGGAAACTTGAACGTCCTGGTAAACTTCGTTCGGTATTTTGACATCGGTGCTGAGCCAAACGTAATATTATTATCAGTAACGACGAACGTTTAATTAATAATGACCAACAGTACTTTCGACTTGAGCAGAAACCAGCTAGGCGACTGTCGTTCATAGGAGAAGGGCAGGCGCGCCGTCAAGCGATTACGCGGCAAGCAGCTCGGAAGAGCGCCCCAAGGATATGGATTCCCCCCGATACCAAACGCTATACCGAATGCTATACATGCAGAAAAAAACAAAAACGAAAAGGACATGGCATAGTCAGTAGAATGGCCACAGGCTTTCGCAGAACACTCTTTGGAATTTGCCCAAGTGTCCTTCAATTTTTCTGCGAGTGGCCTGGTACAGCTCAAGCAACCCGCCGCGGTGGTCCAGTGGTTATGGCGCTCAACTGCTGACCCGAGGTCGCAGGATCGAGTCTCGGCCGTGGCGGCAGCATTTTCGATGGAAGCGAAAATGCTTGAGGCTCGTGTACTTCGATTTGGGTGCACCTTAAAGAACCCCAGGAGGTTGAAGTCTCCGGATGTTTTTAGTACGGCGTCTCTCATAATCATATCGTGGTTTAGGGCCGTTAAACCACAATTAATAATAATAATAATACTATTATTATTATTATTATTATTATTATTATTATTATTATTATTATTATTATTATGACAGCTCGAGCAAGCTCGAACCTCCAACGACCGGCAGAAGAGCGAGCGAACGCGGGGCGCCGCCCCGAACGGCGCCAAGAGCTGCTTGTGAGCGAGCGAGGTGGAAGCAGACGGTAGTTTCAAGCACACAACATACAACCGAGCTCGTTGCCGGTCACCGCAATGCGCTTTCGACGAGTCGCAGTGCGTTTTCGACGAGGTCTCTGCCTAATTCGCAATGCCCACGAAATATACGTGGCGCGCTTTACGATTCAAGATGGCGCCAGAAGAGGCTCAACCCGTTTGTTAGCATAGGAACAGATAAGACGTGCGGACGTACGGCCCTTGGTACTTTCACCGAATGAAGGAAGTCATGAGTTGCACTGAAATGTATATAAGACCAAAATACTTTCCCAAATCATGGACGCTCGACACCTAATTATTTGCCGCGGTGTCAAAGGTTATATTTTAGCTCCGTTACTGTGCATGAACGAGGCTTTGCGAAATCCTGTGCGTGCTACAGAAGACCTGGATGAACTACAATTGACGCATGAACTGAGCGGCACTCCGATGTAGTATGTACCGCGCCTGCCTGACCGATTTGCCGCAGTAGTAGGCCGCTAGCCAGTAACGCCATCGCTGCGCTGCACAGGACCGAATGTTAAACGTGGTGTTGTTTTGCATACATATAATGCCGTCGTCATTACTTGCGCACTCAGGAACACGGAGGTCTTCTTCAATGAAGCACAAGCATTTAAAAAATTGAAGGACACTTTGTACATTCTAAAGTGTGTTCAGCGAAAGCGTTTGGCCGTTCCATTGACTACACTCTCAAAAGTGTCCGTGAAATCGACAAAGTCTACGTAATCTTGAAGGAAGCCTGTCTGTTTATTGAAATATAGAAGTAACCCCCTAAATACGAAAAAACATGTCCCGTTTTTTGAGGTACAGAAAGTGTCTCCGTGCTTAATGGGCCACTTGCAAAAGGTGCAAAAGGTGGCTTCCCTCTCTAATTAAAGTTTTAATTAAGTTCTAATTAATGTGGTGGCTTCCCTTCAAGTTATTTTCTAACCAAAGGGCTCTGGTTACCAAGCTACATTTTTCAGACAAAGTTCTTTGGTGGAAAGCATGGGCAGCGTGTAAAGCTATATTGACACGGACATTTAGTGGGTATCTGGCTGTTGCGCGGCTAGTTTCGCCATTATTTGTGCGTGGCGGAGAGATCGCTGGGGGGTAGAGAAAGACGAAGACGTGCTGCTCGATCGGAGCTGTTTCCGCTGTTTGCCGTGTTTCTACTTGTTTTCCTTTATTTACCGTGACAAACTGGTGGAGGTGCTGGGTACAATCCTAATGCGCTAGTTGGAATTCAAGACGCTTCAAGTTCCTGCCACCATTTCTACAATTCCGGAGGAAAGCCGGGCACTTCGCCACAGTCGCCGCTTGGTAGGACTACCTCCCGAGTTTGGTCCCTTGAGCCCGGCAAGAATGTCCACCACAACGGGAAGCCAGACGCAAGAGAGCGATATCGACCGACTCGCATCCACCCCAAACGTCGTCTACGCAGCTCGCATCCCGAAGTCCTTTCATGGTGATGTGTTCGAGGACGTGGATGACTGGCTCGACCACTTCGACCGGGTCGCAGCAGCCAACGAGTGGAACGAGACCAAGAAACTGCGCTACGTCTACTTTGCACTTGAAGACTACGCTCGCACGTGGTATGAGAACCATGAGTCGTCTATTACCAACTGGCAAGAATTCCAGCGACAACTACGCGAGACATTCAGAAATCCAGAAAGAAAAGAGAAAGCCGAGCAGGCTCTGCAGAGCCGGGTTCAGAAGCCAAACGAAAGCGTGGCTATGTTTGTCGAGGACATGTCGCGCTTATTCAGACGCGCTGACTCAGGAATGGATGAGACAAAGAAAGTTCCACTCCTAATGCGGGGTGTGAAGGAGCAACTTTTTGCTGGACTCATGCGCAAGCCCCCAACTACTGTCGATGAGTTCATCGCTGAAGCGACGACAATGGAGCGAGCACTCCGGCAACGCTCTCTGCAGTACGACCGCCAAGCTACTGTCGCCGCTGTGTCACCTTTCACCTGTGGACAGGATTTGGCAGCACTCAGAGAGCTGGTGCGGAGCGTTGTCCGCGAGGAACTCGAGAAAGTTCACCCCACTCCTACTCAGCCGACGGTGACCGTACTGGGTGACATCATTCGAGATGAAATCAGGAACGTGACTCAACCATTGCTCCCCACGCGCGTGGAAGCTCCTGTTCTCTCTTATGCCGAAGCATTACGGAGCCCTCAACCTTCTACAGCCCGCCGCCCACCCTCTACATTTCCGGCAACGCCACGTCCATTCGTTCCTGCAAATGACTACGAGAACACCTTCCAGTACGACGTACCGCGCGAAGTCACCCGGAAATCAGACGTATGGCGCACCTCGGACAACAGGCCACTTTGTTATCACTGCGGCGAAGCGGGCCACCTGTACCGCCAGTGTGCGTATCGTAGGATGGGCCTTCAGGGATTTCACCCCAACGCGCGTCGACCAAGCAACGGGGAGCGCCCACGCGAGATTGAGCAGTACCTGGCAGCTCAGCAGCCATTTCCTCCGGCACAAAGCCACCAGTCACGCTCACCTTCTCCTCGGCGCCTCAGCTCACCTAATCGTTACGCCACGCTCTCTGGTTTTCGAAACAGGTCCCCAAGCCCTCGCCCACCTCAGGAAAACTGAGGACAGCGACCTCCGGGGGGTAGGGCCGCTGTTCACCGTCCTGACAAACATCCTCCGACACGGCACGTTAACGACGCTGATTTCTCTAGCACGCCATTCACAGATACCGACGCCGTACCTTCCGCCGATATTTCTGTAACCGTCGACAATCGCCAGGCCACCGCTCTCGTGGATACCGGCGCCGATTACTCCGTTATGAGTGGTGACTTCGCGGCTGCTCTCCGAAAGGTGACGACACCATGGAGTGGTCCCCAGCTCCGTACAGCGGGCAGCCATCTACTGACGCCGGTTGGCAGGTGCACTGCCCGAGTGCATATTGGTGCCTCGACCTTCATCGGGACTTTCGTCGTGTTGCGGGAATGCTCCAGGCAGGTTATCTTGGGATTAGACTTTCTTAGAGAATATGGGGCCATTATAAATCTCCGAGAGCTGCTGGTGACGTTTTCACGTAACGCAAACTCGCACGAATGCGAGTCGCGCATGATGGCGTTGCGTGTATCTGACGATTCAGTGACCGTACCGCCCCGTTAGAGTGTGCTGGTTAACGTGGTGAGCGACATCAACCGAACCGCTTTCGGAGTTGTGGAAGGCAATGTGTCCGTGCTCTTGTCGCGTCAAGTATGCGTTGCCCGCGGCCTCATGGAACTGACAGAAGAGCCTGCTAAAATTCTACTGACAAATTTCAGTCATGAACACCAGCACTTTATGAGGCAGTGTGTCGTAGCTTACTTCGAAGAAATCAGCGAGTCCAGAGCCAGCTTATCACTCGCGGAACTCTCTTCCGGTCCTCACGACGAGAAGTAGTCCGCGGTTAAGATTGACGTGAACTCCGAACTATCGGCTTCACAGCAACAGAGTCTTCGCTCCCTCCTGCTTTCCTTCAGTGACTGCTTTGCCACGACGTCAAAAATCAAGCAGACACCCGTTGTGAAGCACAGAATCATAACCGAGCCCAACGAAAGACCTATTCGACAACATGCTTATCGTGTTTCCCGAAGAGAACAAGACGCCATTCACGAACAAGTTCAACAAATGCTTGCTGACGACATCATTCAGCCATCTACGAGCCCATGGGCATCACCAGTTGTGTTGGTCAAAAAAAAGATGGCACATTGAGCGTCTGTGTTGATTATCGCAAGCTGAACAACGTGACAAAGAAATACGTCTATCCGCTTCCCCGCATCGACGACTCGCTCGACCGACTTCGACACGCCAGATACTTTTCATCCATGGATCTGCGCAGTGGTTATTGGCAAATTGAGGTCGATGACCGTGACCGGGAAAAGACCGTATTCATTACTCCTGACGGGCTCTTTGAATTTAAGGTGCTTCCCTTTGGATTGTGTTCTGCTCCTGCGACTTTTCAACGAATGATGGACACAGTTTTGTCCGGTCTGAAGTGGCAATCGTGTCTTGTTTATTTAGATGACGTCGTCGTTTTTTTCCACGACTTTCGAGCAGCACCTTCAGCGTCTTCGGGCAGTACTTGATGCGCTCCGAACAGCTGGCCTGTCACTCAAGCCCGAAAAATGTCACTTCGGCTACGAGGAGCTCAAATTTCTCGGCCACGTAGTAAGCAGCGACGGAATTCGCCCAGATCCCGAAAAAACGCGAGCTGTTGCTGCCTTCCCAACCCCAACGAACAAACAAGACGTTCGCCGTTTTCTGGGACTTTGTGCGTATTACCGTCGCTTCGTCCCGAACTTTTCGAAGATAGCAGAACCCTTGCACCACCTCACAAGAGACAACGTCACTTTTGTTTGGGACACAAAACAACGCCAGGCTTTTTGCGAGCTGCAGCGACGCCTTCAGACGCCACCAATATTAGGTCACTTTGACGAAAATGCCGACACTGAAGTGCACACAGACGCAAGCAATGTTGGCCTCGGCGCCGTCCTTGTGCAGTGGCAAGAAGGTATCGAGCGAGTGATCGCCTACGCTAGCCGTACGTTATCATCGGCTGAATCTAACTATTCGACCACAGAAAAAGAATGTCTAGCTGTCGTGTGGGCCATAGCCAAGTTCCGACCGCATTTGTATGGGCGACCTTTCAAAGTCGTCACCGATCACCATTCTTTGTGCTGGCTTGCAGGCCTCAAAGGCCCCTCAGGCCGCCTCGCCCGATGGAGTCTCCGCCTCCAAGAATTTGACGTTACGGTGGTTTATAAGTCGGGACGCAAGCACACCGACGCTGACTGCCTCTCACGCGCCCCAGTCGAGTCGACTCCTCCTGACCTAAACTGACGACGAGAGTTTCCTCATGGCCGTCACAGCGTCTGACTTGGCTCAGAAACAGCGTGATGACCTAGAGCTTCGTCCACTCATCGACTATCTTGAGGGCCAGCTTACGCAGCCACCACGAACATTCAGGCGCACGATTTCATCATTTTCCCTTCGCGACAACATTCTGTACAAGCGGAACTTCGATCCCAGCGCTCGAACCGCCCTTCTGGTAGTACCATCTGCGATGCGAGACGAGATCCTAAATGCGTGTCATGACGAACCGTCTTCTGGACATTTAGGTTTCACGCGTACTCTCGCTCGTATTCGCCACAAGTACTACTGGCCTAAACTGTCCCGTACCGTCAAGCACTACGTCAAAACCTGCCGAGACTGCCAGCGGCGCAAGACTCCGCCCATGAAACCTGCTGGCCTTTTTACACCCTGTAGAGCCACCTCGAGCACCATTTCAGCAAGTTGGCATGGACCTGCTAGGCCCATTTCCGAAATCTTCAGCAGGGTAATCGTTGGATAATAGTTGCGACGGATTATTTAACCCGCTATTGCGAAACACGGGCACTTCCACGAGGTACTGCAAGCGATGTCGCCGACTTCTTTATTCATGCTGTCGTCCTCCGCCATGGTGCACCGGCCGTGGTTCTAACCGACAGAGGCACGGCCTTCACCGCCCAACTGCTGGAAGAAGTGATGACACTTAGCGGAACCGTACATCGCCGGACGACAGCTTACCATCCGCAAACGAACGGCCTAACAGAACGGCTCAATAAGACCATTACAGACATGCTTTCCATGTATGTCGACGTGGACCACAGGAACTGGGACAGTGTCCTTCCTTTCGTAACTTTCGCGTATAACACCGCCGTGCAGGAAACTACAGGATTTACCCCTTTCCGCTTGCTTCACGGCCGCGAGGTTACTACGATGTTAGACGTCATGCTTTTACCCGACTGCCTTTGCGACCGCCACCGAAAATGCCGCACAGTATGCGCAACGTGCCGAAGAAGCTCGTCAACTAGCTCGCTTGCGCATTCGCTCACAGCAACATTACGACGCTCACAGGTACAACCTTTGCCACAGAGAAGTCGCCTACCACCCCGGAGAAAAAGTGTGGATATGGAGTCCTGTACGTCAACGCGGCCGGTCGGAGAAACTCCTACGCCGTTATTTCGGCCCTTACCGGGTTCTTCAACGCCTCAACGATGTCAACTACCAAGTTGTCGCAGAGACTGGTGCACGATCCTCCCGCCGTGCAGCACAACCGGACATCGTCCACGTGGCCAGGATGAAGCCGTATTACACACGCTGAAGACTTGCTCTTGCCTAAACACATTCGAAAGCATCGAGTCGATGCTTTTCGAGGGGGAGAGTAGTGACACGGACATTTAGTGGGTATCTGGCTGTTGCGCGGCTAGTTTCGCCATTATTTGTGCGTGGCGGAGAGATCGCTGGGGGGTAGAGAAAGACGAAGACGTGCTGCTCGATCGGAGCTGTTCCGCTGTTTGCCGTGTTTCTACTTGTTTTCCTTTATTTACCGTGACAATATGTATATATAGTCATTTCTCTGCGTGCCTTACTTTAATGGTTTTTCATAAGTGCGGAGAACACTTTAGAGGCCCGGGCTGTCGTTATGGCATCCTGTCATCGTCTCGTGTCGCTTGGCGTCACGCAGGCAAAACTATGTATACAATAGCCATGTATATTATAGCCATGTGTAGCAAGGAGGTGAGAGAGGGAAGTGAGGTTGAGGAGGAGTGATGTGAGGGAGAGGAGGAAATGTACTGTCCTCGTATGGTGCGATCTCATGTCGCTTGGCATCATGAATACAAAATTATGTATAGCATAGCCATGTATAAAAAGCGTGCGGGAAAAGAATGTGAGGATAAGAGTGAGTTATAAGAGGACGATTATGAAGGCAAGAAAGAGCGGTGACAGTAAAAGCATAACACAGCCATGTATGTCGTCCCACAGCCATGTATAGTGTGGTATAGAAAGGGTGCGGGAAAGGGAAGTGAGGGTGAGAAGGAGAAAAAAAGAAGAAGGGGAAGGGAGAGGGTGATGTAAAGCATAGCCACGTATGGAGTCACGCAGGAAAAACCGTGTATAACATAGTTATGTGTAGTATGCTATAGTAAGGGTACGGGAAAGGGGAGCGAAGGTGAGGAGTGATGCTAGGGTGAGGAGGATGGGAATGAGAAGGGGAGAGGGTAAAGCTTAACACAGCCAGCGTTGTATAGCATAGTCGTATGTTGTATAGTATAACAAAGGGTACGGAGGAGAAGCAGGGTGAGGGGAGGGAAAGGACGAGGGGTTAGAGCATAGCATAGCCGTGTGTAGCACAGTATAGCAAGAGAAGGAGAATGGACGTGATGGTGAGGAGGAGGGCAAGGAGAAAGGGAGGGGGTAAAGCACAGCATAGCCATGTGTGTCGTCACGCAGGCAAAATAAATGTCAAGCATAGTAAAGCAGAGAAAGGGTTCGGGAAAGGGAAGTGAATGTGAGGAGAAAGGAAAAGAGAGGAAGGGTAAAGCATGGCATCGTTATGAGTCGTACAGTATAGCGAGGGGGGGAAAGAGAACAGAAAGCGATGGGGAGTGGATGTAAGGGTGAGGCGGAGGGAAAGAGTGAGGGGAGGGTAAAACAGCATAGCCATGCGTACTACCTTATAGCGAGGGGGGACAACTAGGGAAAGGAGTGGGTGGTAAACCATAGCATAGCCGTTTATAGAACAGTATAACTGGGTGGGAAAGTGAAGTGAGGGTGAGGAGGATAAAGAAAGAATAGCGTATATTCGTGTGTAGTTGATTGAAGAACAGTGCGATTGAGTGAGGCCGACATAAGTGTCAAAGCGAAATATAGCTCTTAGACTCATTGAACCTTTGTTCATTCTGCAAAGTGCATTCATAAAGAGACTGCCTGTCAAAGACCACCTAGTGGTGGAACTACAGAGAAAACCTCCTATATATAGAACTCGGGTAAATCGAATCATTTGCATAGCACTGTTTTCGAATACGACAATGCTTTAACGTCAATTAATATGAAGATCTACAGCCACATCGAACAAAATTAGCCGGAGCATTTGATACATCATAGGCGGAGATTTTTCATTTTGCCGGAGGGGGCGGGGCCCGGCTTGCTCTTATTCTACATTGTTCTCCCTGTCGCTTCATATATATATATATATATATATATATATATATATATATATATATATATATATATATATATATATATATATATATATATAGATATCGAGAGAGAGCATGCCCGCCTCCTAAATTAAAGAATATAATTAAAGACTTTAATACCACCTTATTCACTTTCGCGCCTACACCGCGATATTAGTATGAATATCTCTTGTGATGACTCCCGATTTATTTTTCAACTTACACAAAGACATCCATCCTCTTCGCAACGCTTGGCTCAAAGCGAAAAATGCCGTATAGGCTGCTACTCAGTGACTGCATCACATAAAATCGATTCCCACAATGAGTGGGACCCGCCTATTTCCTCTATTGACATGCAGTACTCTGCTAAAACATGCACCAGATATAAGACAGTGGTCTAATGCTGGTACAGGAAGCTTTACTCTTCAATTTGTGATGGCCAAAAATAATTCTCAGGTGGTATAAAATACAATTTTCTACCACTATAGAACACTAAGAGGTCGCCTCAGTTGTCTGTTAACACAACATATTCTAGCCCATACAAATCTCTTTGCGGGGAATTATTAACTGAGTGTTTCACTTGTCACTGGTCCATGATGGGAATTTTAAAAGCCTGAAATGAAAAAGCGGGTATAAACAGCCCCCCTTTGAATTAAATAGCTGTCAGACAGGAGGCCAAACGCTCGTTGTCAATGGACGGGGACCTAAGCCAAGCTCTTAAAAAATATCCCGGGCAGGCGCCGGGGGGGGGGGGGGGCTCTGCTTCCCGTGAAGCCGTCCGGGGGGGGGGGGGGGCCGAGCCCGCGAGCGCCCCCGTACTCTCCGCCTATGTGATACATCAAATACATCGGACAGCATGAAACGGCCCAAGAAGTCGGCTTTCCCTCACAAGAGGCTGCCTTTTCCTCACGGGAAGGGACTTTCCCGCGTGTCCTCGGGTGACCAACTGACGTATTTTTGCAAAATCGATATATGCGATTTGACTACCCGTAAAGGCGATAAAATGAATTCTCGAAGAGAAATCTACTGTGCCTGCTTTTAAGGGCGTCGGATAAAATGACATCAAGATTTTCTCGCGCATCATCGACGAGACTTCGAACATCTAGCTAAATGTATACGCTACATAAATATAAAAGAGGTACTGAGAGGTACCAACAAGTGAAACAGGCGATGTTCGTAAGCATAGGCGTGCGCAGGGTTAACCTTAAGGGGAGGGGGGGGGGGGCGAAGGTTCGTCGCAGTGCCCCCCCCTCCCTAATATGCCAACGTATGGGGCTGGCTTTGCGCCCCCCCCCCCCCCCGCCCACCCCCTTTCCCTTGGGGCACGCCTATATTTGTAAGTGCACCCGTTCGTTTCACCAACCACAAATGCACCGGAACCTAACCTCACCAACTAACCTTCGCAACTCCATGTTTCGTTTGTAAAAGTACGCCGTTCTCTCTTTTCGAGCGATCCTTTCTCATGAAACCTGTATCTCCCGCTACGACTGATTAATACAAAGAAAAAATATGGGCGTTGGAGGGGGGTAGCGATTGACATTTCGCGATAAATATGTACCGGTGTGCTTCTCGTTCTCTCCCATCGCTATTTACGTTCCTTCAGATAAATATCTTTTGTGTGCATGTGCGCGTGTGTTCTTTCCGTGTTTCAAAGCCGCTAGGCTAAGCTCACGTCTTGACGGAAGGGGAGCAAGGTGGCAAGGGCAGAACGGGGACGATCGTCACAGCCGGTGAGATTCAGCGTGTCTTGAAGCATCTTGAAGCATCGCACAGGTCAGCCCGACAAGGTCAAAAGGGTGGCGAAATAGCAGGATAAAGAAGGGGGGGGGGGGGGGAGAGTGAGAACAGAAAACACGAGGAGGAGGCTGCACTCCGCAACTCAGTTCAAATCACCCGCTGCACTTGAGCCAATCACTTTACATGAAAGACTGTGTACGGAACCACGTTTAGCAAAAAAAAATAATAATAATAGTAAGAAAGGTAAATAAGTTTGCCCCATGCGTGTATAATTATAATGTTTCTTGATATTCATGTGTGTTTACTGCTGCTGTCAGTCATCGACTGGGGATATATTGCAACGTGCGTGATCCAAATCACTTCAAACCAAAACAAAACCACACGTGCGGAACTACGTTAGTAACCAAAACGCAGCGAGAATGCATGGAAGGAGTGAGGGCCTTTCGCGGTGAACTTCCGCGCCACGGCGCTGCCGTGCAGGACCCGTTTAGGACCCGTGGGCTTTCTCCGAGGTGGAAACAGCGTCAAAAGCCAACATTGCGGCAATTTGGGCAATAATTAATACTACGTCATTGCAACATAATACTGCAGCGACTCACGGCATATAAAACGCGTTTGTGTGTTGTGAAGCGGGGATTTTGTATGCTTCCTTTCCTTGTGTGTATATATACAGGGTGTCCCAGCTATCTTTAGCCAAGGGTTAAAAAATACAATATTACAGGCAGACGAGGGAAATCAGTTGCATATGGCTCACAGCCACCTTTCGCACTACAGACAATTTTTTGTTTGGTAATTAACTAATTTGTTAATTAGGATTAATTTACTAAATCGTTAAATATTCACTTTAGGCAAGAAATGGGACTTGCAAAGTTCGAGAGCGTCTTCAGAAACCCCCATTGCATTACTTTCGATAAGGAAAGTCTTACGCGTAACATTTTTTTCCATGCTGCAAAGAAAGCCCGCGAAATACAAAAAAGACCACATGACTAGCGCATTCGCGCGCCGCGACCGTGCTGCTCTCAGCCGTGGTTTGAGCGAACAAAATCAGTTGCGGCCACGATCCGCCGGCTCCATTTCAGCAGTACGCCGATAAGTTGGCGGTGGTTTCTTCGCCGGCGCTCGCTAGAACTTTCACAGCCACGCGCGCCAAATGGCTGGCAATGGGCCAAGAAACCGCCGTAAACTTATCGGCCTGCCACTGCAACGGAGCCGGCGAATCGCGGCCGCGGCTGATTTTGTTCGCTCAAACCATGCCTGAGAGCAGCACGGTCGCGGCGCGCGAATGCGCTAGTCACGTGGTCTTTTTTGTATTTCGCGGGCTTTCTTTGCAGAATGGAAAAAATGGTATGCGTAAGACTTTCTTTATCGAAAATAATGCAATGGGGGGTTTCTGAAGACGCTCTCGAACTTTGCAAGTTCCATTTCTTGCCTAAAGTCAGTACTTAACGATTTAGTAAATTAATACTAATTAACAAGTTAGTTAATTACCAAACAAAAAATTGTCTGTAGTGCGCAAGGTGGCTGTGAGCCATATACAACTGATTTCCCTCGTCTGCCTGGAATATTGTATTTTTTAACCCTTGGCTAAAGATAGCTGGGACACCCTGTATATATATATATATACACGAGGAAAGGAACCTATATATATATATATATATTTATATATATATAAGGCTTATATGCTGAAGAATAACTTCGGTTGCCGCAACGTTATAAGTATAAAAATAGATGCGCCTTCACATAACAACTGTTTAAACAGTGGTTATGTGAAGGCGCATCTATTTTTATACTTATACTTATATATATATATATATATATATATATATATATATATATATATATATATATATATATATATATATATATATATATATATATGGGTGTGTTCAGATAAGAACGTCGGTGCATGTCCGCCGACCCCCTTTAATTTCGCCGAAAAAATATATATTGTTTTCCGAGTCCCCAGGGACCACAAAAAACCACTTTTGGTTTCGCGAGAAAAAAATTTCGCCTTTAAAAAAATTCACAAGTCTCCACTGAGCCGCCACCGCCTCTTTCGAATTTCGCGAAAATGGGATTTCGATGAGACGCTACAAAAACACTATTGTAGCTGTAGGTCCGAAAAATTTTATCCACATACTAAGCATAGTTTCTGCTGAGAAAAAATTATTACTTTGCAGTTTTGATGTAGTTCTGTTAGGAAAAAAAATCGCGAAATCGACACAAAGCTCAATAATGCTCACATTTAAGATTTTTTTTTCCTCCGCAAGTATAAACGCCAGACTTCTCAAAGTTTTCAAAAACATTGCCATAGGTTTGGTGAACAAGTGTGGTGAACAAGGAAAATGCCACGGTAATGATGAATAACGTGAAAATCAGGTACAAAGCAGTAGACGGAGGCGCAGATAGACAAAATGCTTGTCAAGTTGCTCACAAGCGTAGGTATCTCTGGTTGCGTCGCCATCTGCCATGCTGCACACACTTTAGCCATGACAAATAGCATAACTGCTCTATGGTGGGGCTGGGCAAGGTCAGTACGCGTAGCACTTGGTTCAAGGGTTTCAAACTCACTTCGACTGCCGGGCTGCAGTCGCCAAATTTACCCTCATTATTTAGTCTCCCAGAAATTCAAGGACAATGGAAAAGGTGGCAGTAGAAAGTAAGGGCGCGGGGGGTGGGGGGGGGGGGGGGAGTGAAAAAAAATGTTGGCTAAAATTTCCATTTCACGATGGAACGCACTTATTTACAGAATGGCCCACCAACCCAACTGCCGAGCAGCACGACTGCCAGCCGAACATCCGGAGTGACTTGCCCGTGTCTGTGTGCAGCTTGACACCGCCTACCATGTGTCAGCCTCGGTCACCATCTCCACGGCCCGGCAATGGCTTTCATCTACGCCCCCGGAAATTAGCCAACAGGGGAGGTTTCTGGACGTACTGCTTTTCACGTAAGATTACCCCGCACCTTCCACGACAATTGCGACGATGGAACGCGTTTATTTACAGAATGGAGAATAAATGCAGAGGTGTAGGACTGTTTGTTTAGCTGTTAAAGATACAAAACAGTGAACTGAACAGCCCAATATGGGGCACCAAAACCCATCAGCAATATAGCCTATAGAATACCGAAATCGAGGCGCTGATAGTGAAGTATCAAGTCTTTATTTTCAGGTTATGTTTAAGCATGTGGTGTCCACGTGCGGCACCTTAAAAAATGTCTTAGTCTGGTCTTGCTGTGTACTTCATGGACATGTTTACTAAATAAGTGAAAGAAAATATGGGACGACGACAGTCTTACGTAAGCTGGGCTGCTGGCTAGAGATACACATGCCATATGCTAGACCTTTGATTTAGTTGTGCAGGAAACTTAAGGGAAGGCAATACATTTGTGCTAATCATTTTATGTGCTAGTAGTAACAGTAAGTGTGCATATTCAATTGTAAGCTTAATTGGAAGTAGTACAGCATATATATATAAATCATCATTGACAGAAATGTGTGCCAGTTCAGTTAAGTTTATTAAGCTAGTGCATGCCTTGCTTGTTGCTGTATTTGCCTGGGAAAAAATGATGTCAATTATTAACGAGGGATGCGATGCGGGCTTGTTGGTTAGTCCTGCCATTACATGTCTTTGATGAACCAAACATGTTCTATCTTTTACCAGCTCTTTTAATAGTGAAGTAGCACTATTGCAGAAGCTTCTTATCATAAATGGTTTAGGCTGTGATGGTGTATCAATAACATTACTTGATTGTGTGGTACTGTAGTTCTCGCTTTCCTTTGTGCTTTGCAAAGAAGCATGAAGCCAAAAGGTGGGTGTTACTTGCAGTATTCACAACCAAGAGGTTCATGTAGGGAAAGTGGTTACAGTGCTGAATTAGATTATGCATTTGTTAATTGGAGAATGTCAGTTCTGATATGTCAACACAGTATCTGATCACAAAATTCTGGACAGTGTGGTTACTGATTTTGTGGCATGCCAAGCACTATGAAATTGGACTGACGAAACAAGGGGAATGGATTAAGGCCTCGTTGTCCTTGTTAGACACAACCTACCAAAGTGAACAGTTAATGAAGGCAAGGAAGGCATAGGGGAGATTATTTTAGTTTTTTAACTGTAAAGTGGTAAATATGACAAATTGAAAGGAAATAAAGTAAACGAAAGAGACACTTGCTGTTGCCATGGAATGGATCTGAAACCTCTGGGTAGTGCATCTGATGCTCCACCAATGTGGCTACGACAGCGGTAGATGTCTCATCTATCCCAGAACCTCTATGTGTTTAATCCGAAGACTACATGCTAGTGCCACTTGTGGCCATTGGCAGCTGGCCAATGAGCCCTCGCATGCTACCCAAAGCCATCAAGTCTGCCTTGACGCGACCCTAGCGATGAAAGGACGAAAGAAGCGTCGTGAATTCAGGCTTATTGAATTAAACACACTTGTAGTGAACAGGATGAGGTATGCGTATGAATTGACTTTAGTGCAACAAGGTTGATTTTTTGAAAAGCTTAAATCTGGGCATGTTGGCAAAACATACCCAAGATTTAAGAACATGCAAGAGCAGCAGAGGTGACAGAAAAAATAACTGTTCAATCTTTCCTGTACCCTCTGGTGTTCTTACACTTCTACAAAATCTTGAGTTATCTTGAAATCTTCACATTCATGATGAAATGCCATAAGGTTGGCTCATTACAATCCATTGTGCACATAGAGCACACAATAATTTATTTAATAATGTGATGAGAGTGCTGATGGAGCTTTCTGGGCAAACTACTTTTTGCAAGCTGCGTTTTTCATCAGTTTTTTAGTACTCCAGTGCGGGCAAGCTTGACATAAAATCCATAGCTACATTTGTCTGCAAAATTCATTATTCCACTAATACTCGCTTTAATGCATCCTGAGCTCATCATTCAAGGTCAAATGTTGGCATATCAACATATACCTGTGTCTAGCTATCATGTTTGCATGTACTACTTGCGTACTGTAAGGCCTCTGTTCTGCAGAAGCTGATGGAATGTTTTTTGTGCATGTACCCAGCACAGACAACTGACCATTCAAGGGACTGAAGCAGTGGACAGCTAGCTGTGAAAGATCGGAGCATTCTTCCTTAGGTCTGGACAAGCCCATATTAAGTGGTAGGTATTTGTTTCCATGTCTACAAATGGGCAGTTCGGCCATTTTTGACCAATCTAGAAGTGATTGGGATTTAAAAACAGCGCAAAATAGAGACAAGGGACTAAAGAAGAGACGACACGGCGCTGACTAGCCCAACTTTCGCTTCTAGTCTAGAAGTGAAGTCGAGAAGGTAGTTCTTGGCTTGTTGCTACATAATGTAAGGAAAACAGGGAACAGGGCACACTTAGACAATGACGGAGTCAGCAGCATGACACAAACTGTATACACAAATATTTATTTAAAATAGCAGGGAAAGTTACTTGAAAGATGTGACGCAAAGTTAGAAACAATAAGAAACAAGAAGAGACAGAAAGAACGCCAACGAATAAACCTAGCACGGCAAGAAGCAAAAGTGATCAAGCGTGCGTAGTCCTCAGCCTGAGTAGAAGGTGAAACATACTGGAAAGGGCCCACTGTAGAAGAAATGAAGCTTAATAGTACATTTTGTTGGGCCAGTTGGTGTATTGTTACTTGAAAGACGTGTGCTTGATTGCTTTTGCTTCATGCTGTGCTAGATTTATTGGTTGGCGTTCTTTCTGTCTCTGCTTGTTTCTTCTCGTTTCTAACTTTGCATCACGTCTTTCAAGTAATGATTTCAAGTAACGAGTGGCAAGAAGTTTACTTCACAAATCATCCTATCAGTGCGCCCGCACCATCAAGCACACTGGCAGGAAACGTAATGTAGTGGCTACATGCATAAGATTGCTCATAATCTCATGAAAATTGCTGGTTGCTTTGACGTATCTGTTGTGTTTAGTGCCCCTCAAGGACTTCTCAGCCTTCGCAAAATTAGTGGGAAGAAGCCACCAGTGATGTGCTGAAAGAAACATAGATCTAAGTTCATTAGATGTCCTGATCACCCTGTGTATCTGATCTCGTTGAGTTGTGGAAAGTTCTACAGCGGCCACTCTATTATATTACTTAAGGATCATTTGAGAGAGCACTGTGGCAATGAAGGAAAACACAAAGGCAGGGCTCTAGCCATGCTATTCGACTCATGTGGGTGTCAACATGAATTTGATGAATTTGACAGGATTGTCAAAAATTAAAAAGTTAGTCCCGAGATAATTCAAGCCGAATTGATTGAACATTGTGCACACGGTGTGTTTTACACTATCTGTTAGTGCGTGCAAAAAGGAACTTTCATTCCTTTGTGCCGATTTCAGATAGTTTGCTGTCATGCCTGTGTGACATGCGCACTCACTTCACCTATTTCTGTCCATATGTATTTTTCTGTGGTTTCAAATAAACATTTGTTATAGTTAGCCCTGGTGCCGTGTTGCTTTCTCCGTCTCAGTCTAAATGTGCACTATTTACTATTTTCCTCACCCATTCGAGGGACTTATTGCACCTATATTATGAGGAGCTCCAACACAGGAAACAGTATGTAATAGCAAGTGCTTGTCATATTGCTCAAACAGTCGCACAGTTGGGTACACTTCACGCTGTTGTTCTGGGTCACCTATAATGTGGCCGGTTGGATCAGCGTGATGTGACTTGTACCCAAAAGAAATGTCTTCAGAAGGGCGCTCACCATTTACACACTTGAGCTCAAATAAAGAACCAAGGCTTTTGCACTGCATTACAGCCTCTACAATGGAAATCTCACACTTTTTGGACGTCGCATGCTTTCTGCTGCTTACAAGTTGCCTCAGTGGTCACTTGAACTGATCCTGTCGCTCTCTTGTCACCTTTGAATGAGGCCAACTTCTTTTCCGACGAGCCCGGGAACTCACTAACACTGCTAATGAAATCGCCCCCATGGCAGTGATTTCGTAAGCATGTTTACAGCCTCGCAGGCCTCTGTGGTGTAGTTGTCACTGTAGTCAAATTCATCGTGCTTCATTGGTTCTCTCTACACAGCCCCTTTAAAAGTGTGTGACTGCTCCTTTTTGAGAATAAAGTCACATTTTTTTTCCAGCATTCAGTACAAAAACCCCTAGACAACAAATTTGAAACATAACTTACTTCGATGTGGTATGTGTTGCCCTCAGAATGAAGCCCAATACATAGAGCCAAAAATTTTTTCCAGAGTGGTGGCAAAAAATACACTCTAAATTTTTTAATCATATATATGATATCAATAGCTTCAAGAGTAAAGAGAAGTGGGTGAAAGCATGCCTGAAGCTATGTCCTGTTAATGGCTGCAGCCGACTGCACTTTCATGTGGGACAGCCACTCAAAGATGGACAACAAATGACTCAATAGAACCTGATTTCTTGTGTCACTGTCTCTCATTGAGATGCCTTTTTCATTTGCTTTTTTATCATATATTTTTCAGTCCTTCCTCATTGAAAGTAGGCTGATCAAAACTAAAACAAGTGAAAACGGTTTTTCCGCATCAAGCTGTCCAACTAAACTTTTTTCAGTGTACAGTTCCATTCTTTATGAAGCACTTCAAAAACTTTTCTACTGAAATATACATAATGCAAGCTCTCTCATCCTGAGAAGCACAGTGTTGAAAGCCAGGGGCATCTCAGCTTCTGTGGATTTTTGTTCTTTTTAGTGCATGATTGCAAGCTTCAGTAGTTGCCATGTCTTAAATATGTGCTGTTGGTAACATTTTGACTGTTTAAATAATTTTTGTTCATTACTGAGCTGTATCGCTGCATTGGTTCTACCTATATTGTTGAGATGTACAGAAAAAGGGGGGAAAAGTGTGCTTTTTTCTGTGAAGGTTAACTTTCGGGAGAGTCCCTTGCTTTGTTGGTGGTCAATTAAAGCCTCATTTTAGTTGTAATTATGAACTACATAAATTAAAATACCTAGCATTTGTGATAAAATTTAGGGGAAAAAAAGATACTCAGTAACATCAGATCTTATTGCCAAGGGCCTCTATATACTGTGCGATGTTTTGTGCGAACCTAGACAGAAGAGTGCCAAGGATGAATACATAAGAGATCAGCTTCAGTTTTCTCTGTTCTGAGGTGGAGTTTTATTTTGTAGAGTCACTCTTAAGTAGGGTTTCAGATTTCACAAATGATTTTGTGTGTTTTTTTTAAAGATATATGGGAAACAAGAGCTTCCAGTCATTAAGCACCATTGTCTTCATTAGCATACTGCAAAAACATTGCTAGGAGCCTGAGTGTTACTGTGTAATGGCAGCATTTAGGCCTTCATTTTATATTCCGTAGCTAGGGCTAGTGTGGCCCTACATTATTTGGTTTTTTTCGGCCATTCATTCTGTTTTCCTTCTTTCTCAGCCTCATTTTAATAAGTCATATGGTTTCGGAAGTACTTCAAAGGTACCACAGAATGTAAAGTGCACTCTCACTTATGCCCGTGTAATTAGATGCCTGTACAATCGTGAGCAAGCTTAACACGAACGCTCCGCAGTGTGTCCTGAAACAGTTTGATTGATGCTAGCGCCACGTAGCTTTGGGTTCTGTTGCTGAGATGTTGCCCATGCATGCGAACATACTATCCAAGCACACCGAGGTATTACCTACGCAACAGCGCCCAACACTTCGTGGCTGGAATGTCGTCTGCGCTGAAGTCATTTGTCTTTTTTTTTCTGTGAACACTACATTTATTCACTGGTGCAAGAGTTTTAGGAACACATGCCCTGTCTTCTTTTATGAGTTTGAGCATGCTGTGCTTGCATCAACACTCAAAACATGCTGCTGTGTGGGTCGTTTGATTTTGCAAGGTAGATGCAAAATTCAATTATGACACAGATTGCCTTCTTTCTTTTGGTTCAATTGTCCTGATCTTTTTCGTTTCTTCTCTTTCCAGATGAGCGCGGGTGCGAACGGTATATTCGTACATTTGGCAGAATAAACCCCATCTTTGTGCGTTCAGAGCAGCTGGATGTTCACTGTTTACTTGGCGAGAAGTTGTATGTATGCATGCTTCCTGCCACAGCTCTCCGCTGTCTCACACATTGTAGGAACCACAGTGAATGCTATAACATTTGCTGAGGAATATATGCGCCAAATAGTGCATTTTGTTGCTTTACAATATGACACCACAGTGTGCCTAAAAAGCTGTATTATAGGTGTTGTGTGGTGAAGAATGTCATGACGCTTTACTTGCAGCTACCGCTATGGTTATTGACTGATGCCAGCAGCAGCTTCTACTTTGCTTCTAAGAAGTTGTTAGAGAGAGGATAAATATATTATGCAGTGATGGCGACAAAAATTTCCACTGGATGTTTAAAAAAAGTCATCAGGACAGACATACATGCACATATAGCCCCTGTTGAAACGTATGAGGCTAAAAGTGCCATGATATTTGGTCTGCCAATTTATTTGTTATGGCTGAACAGCAATATATGTTCTTGTATTGTTTAGCGTTTAGCATTCATTAGCGCTTGTGTCGCCGCCATGCTCAGATTCTAGGCGTGCACAACTCACTGCATGCGCTCGAATGTTGCAGGTTCGATCACCACCTTCACAACATGAACATCGAAAAGAATACACACGTATGCTTTCGACGTTGCGAAAATTTGTCGAACAACAATGTCATTCAGAAGGTGCCGGTGAAGTACAAGAAAGTTAGCCGAGAGGCGCGAATTGTGGCCGCGACTGCACGAAGTCAGCAGCCCATATTATTAACAATAATTGCGCTACGTGCAATGCACAAGAAAAAATATGCTTTTATTTTGATCTCGCTGAATGAAATTATACATTAAATGCAATCAAAGTGACTTACGAGCGTGAAAAAAACACTCGATGCTTTCGCAGCCTTGCGCGCCTACTGAAAAACCCTCGTCGTCAAGATGGTTTCTTTCAGCATCACTGCTGAAAGCATATTGAAGAATTTCCGCCACCGAACGTACGACTTCGACTATTCCGCCAACTACGCGTCACCACGGTATGCGGTCGCGTAGAACATCTTGCTCTCCAACCGGTTAACAAGCAAATCGCTCGCCGTGTGCTGCCACCTATCAACACACGTACTAAAACAAGCGTCGCAGGCGCAGCGCTGGCCAATTCGAGATTGCTTAGTTAGATCAAATCGCGAGCCCGCGCGACTTCCCGCGTGCAATGTTATGTGATTCATGCGGTACAATCTTATAGATATATGCAAGTTAAACAAGGTGAGTTTGAACTGAAAACGTCACACGATAACAGCTAACTAACCTACGTGGCTACAGAAAGCCTCACGAAGCTAATATGTGATATTAGTGCATAAGCGCCAGTTCACGCACTTTCACGAAATCATGGCGTCTCGCAAGAACGAATCAGATTTATCGTGCCACGGAGGGTGCGGTTTGTTCACTGATGCAGGAAACATGCAAAGTTGTATCGTTAGTTTCTTGCTAAGGCATTAACATTGAGGCTAGCACAGTCGAACAAGGAAGCGACTGCGTAGTGCTGCCATTGTGCCGTCTTCTGACCCTCCTTAAGAGGACGCTCCTCAATTCCGCTTGGCGGCGCGAAAGTATATGGGCATTGCGAATATCTTGAGCCTGCAGCTCATAACCGCGGCGAACCCTCGAGGGCGAGCGTCCGGGCGACCGACGATAATGGCGGCCAATTTCCAGGCGGTCACAAAGCACAGGCGAGCTGACGCCCAAGCCGGCTTTCACGGCGCGCAACACGATCGAGCCCGTTGCCGGCAGTCGCGATGCGTTTTTCGCGCGCGACAGGTACGCCGGAATGAAGGATGATCATTTAATTGTGAAAGAATACAGCGCCGATTTCTGCCCAGAGCAAGATTTAAATCATGGATCCGATCGCCCTACTACTGTCTCCTTGGCCACCATTCCCAGCCGGTGGCGCAGCTGACGCAGCGCCGTTACTACGCCGGAGAAATAGTGCGCGGCACCGCGGCATGTGGAGGCCAGCTCCAAACCGCGGCATGTAAAGCCAGCACCACACGTCCATCCACGCATACGTGTATAACTCAGGCACCGCCACCGTGGCGTAGTTCCGACGTGGTCGAACTATTGTCCGAGCGCAACACCACCGCTAACACGCCACCACGAACACAAGTGGGATGACTGACCCAAGATCGAGGGGGGTGGTTAGTTCCTTTGAAACGGTTTGCACACGGAATATATCTCTCCATACGGCCTTCATCTCCCGCGCGGTTCATCCCTTTGGAAACTAACTAGTTTGCACGGCACGCGTCCCTCTTTGGTTGCTCCTCAATGGTTTTTCCGTTCATCGCGCGCGCCTATTGCGCACTGTGGTGTGGGTGCCAGGTCACGCAGGGATTACCGGTAATCAGCTCACTCATGAGCTTGCCCGCGAGATTAATAGTCGGGCGCCGGTGGTCCCTTGACCGTACCTGCCCATAGCAGACGAGGCACAGTTCTACAAGAAAACTCTGAAGCAGCACTACAAAAACCTCCCGCATTCATTGCAGACTTTACCGCCACCACACCCTTCCCTCTCCACTGCCCAAACGACACTAAGAGCCATTCAACTCAATACGCTGATCACTCCAGCACGCCTATTCCTTTATCGCTACCGCTCCGATACTTCGTGTCCTAATTGCCCATGTACGTACGCAAACGTAGAACACGTCCTCTTCTCATGCCCCGCTGCCTTACAATCCCCTCACTATCCTAACACCCCCCACCTCCCCACCGGCGGGTGTGGTTGGCGTCGGCGGCCTTCGCCGACCAGCTGGCCAATGTCCTCCTCGCGGAGGAATATCTATAGATCTTAGTCTGACCTCTAATAAAGTTGTTTCTCTCTCTCTCTCTCCGTTCCTCCTCTTTCGGGTAATCTTCTCTTAGAATGTACATAATTCTTCATTACTGTACCATTGAATCACTCACCAGTGTCTAAGTTTTATCCCACGCACATTCCTTTTCGTGTCATTCATAATGCTTTTTCTAATGTACTCATTTATGTAGGCTACCTATTATATCACAAGGGCGACGCATTGTACTTATCACAACACACACTAACCGCTTTCCAAGCTATACAATGAGCTCACCAAAGAAAAAGCACACATTTATTTTACTCAGATCTGCTTCGCCGAGAAGTGTTACGTTAACTGCACTTTATGCAACAGGAGCTTCTCAGCGTGTCTGCAAGAAAGCATTGGTTTGGCTTCAACACAAGACTCGCTACCTCTCCATATGGTTGGCCCCCATAAAGTATCAGGGGGGGCTGCAGCAGCCTTGAGAGATGGCGAATTTGTCGGCAAGGCTGAAAATACTGCCTCCGCAATTATGCCATCAAAGGCGTCGAGCGATTTACCACATCGGCCATTGTGTGCCTGTGGGGAACCCATCGTCACCCTCGCTATATCGGCGGCTGGTGGCGCGCCTTTGCTTTGCTTAGCACAAAAAAGTTTCCCTTTGCAAACACGTGGTATCATTTCCGACAATAAAGTGACGAAATACCCGCATCCAGGAAGCTATCACGATATAATCGGTATATCGTAAAAGTATTTCATTATTGAGATACAAATTAATTTTGCAAACGTGTCTCGATACAGAAATACAGATACTCAACAGTATCTCCGAGATACTATCGCAATACTGTTGTCTCGCGATACTGCTTAGAGCTGGCCGCAAGAGGCGACAGCTATGAAGCCCTGTGGCCGAAAACGCGGCGGGAACATTGAGATTTCGGTTTCTTGGAAAGGGTTATGGTTTCGGTTTTCTCAACGCTGTGGAGGTTGGCTCAACAGGCGCGACGCGCCACGAAAGAAACAAAAGAAGGGGCAGAGGTTTCACATGTCTTAGGGCGAAGCCCCGCCTTTTTTTTCTTTTTTTTTTTCGCCTGCGCGTTTTTGAGCTCATTACACAAAAGTGTCTTGCACGAAAACATAACCTTTATTGAGAGGAATGGACCATTTGTGTCTAGTACAGCACTGTACCAAAATTACAAAAAGCGATTATTATTTTGCAGTTCTGGAGCACTTCAACCTAGAAGGAAATTTCCAGGATACGAGCATATTTCTGCAGCCATTGGACGACTTGGGCTATTGGGAAACAAACCAGATAAAACTAAACGAAAAGTTCAGCATGAATGGGTGTACACATAGATATAAGGGCTGGTTCACACCGGCGACCGGTCGCGCGACCAAGTTAGTCGCTTTGCGACTGGTCGCAAACAGTCTCCTTGGTCGCAGAGCGACTGCTTTGGCTCGGCCGAGTACTCCGTGGTGGCGATGGTAGCACAGATGAACGCACTCGTTTGTATCTCTGCGGCAGTGGGCCAGCGCAATAAAAAAAATGCAGTGAGCCCGGATGTAAACAAATGCTGACGTCACTTCTGGGCTTCGCTGATTGATCCTAGCCGTCCTGCGACTGCAGTCGCGCGACTGAAAAATCGCGCAGCGAGCGACTGAGTCAAAGCAGTCGCGTTGCGACCAAAGCGACTGTTTGTGACCGTTTGCGACCAGTCGCAAAGCGACTAACTTGGTCGCGCGACCGGTCGCTGGTGTGAGCCAAGCCCTAAGACTAGTGCACAATTTAGCTTAGCGCTTGACAAATTCAGTATTCGACAAATGATGCTTCACAACTGCTTCGAAACGCTGTTGCATCTTCCCTGAAAAGACTTGCTGACTGCTCGAAGCTTCTTCAAAAATGTCTTTCTGGCCGCTACAGGCCTGCTCTAAAAAGTTTTTTTTTTTTAATGATACAGGCTGGCTACAAAAGGAACTTTCACCTGCTCCCAGGATTTCTCTCAAACCCATGCGTCATGTTTCACCACTACATGTGGTAATTTCGCTATCTATTGCCTACAGCAAGGTTGCTTTCCCTATCCTATGGGCTTCTTAATGCAATAAGTCAGTGATTCAGGAAAATTACAATCATATCTCCATGTGACAGTGAATGGATGAACATAAAGGAACGCGCGACATCTGCTGTTGCAGATTGAAAGATATCGCTCTGTTGTGTCTCATTTAAATAATTTCAATGCCGTCAATAATTTCTTTCAATCTGTTTTCGTCGATGAAGATGGCTCCAGAAGCCCCTCGCAGCCACTGCTAGCCGCCGCTGCGTTGCCTCGTCCGTGCGATTCGTGCGAGATTCGTGTTCTGTAGCGTGAGGCGCGTTGTTGGGAGTGCGTTGGATGAGATAAAAATTCCTAACTAGACGGTCCGGAACAAATCCAGGACATATAGCGGTTCCGGCAGGTACGACGTGGGAATAGGGACGCTGCATTCAAAGTCGGTACAGTCCAGCAAAATCCGGGACGGTTGGTGACGCTACCTAACAATCATCTTTCGGAAGCCACTTGAGACGTGTGAGACCCTGCATTTGGAAGACAGCTAACGTGATCCAGTAAAAGCATGCAATTTCTAGCTACGGGCCAATTTCATTGTTACCTACTTGTAAGGTTTTGGAACACATTATACATAAACATATTGCTCAGTACTTAGCTGAGAATAATGTTATTTCGTGTGTGCCAGCACTGTTTTCGACCCGGTTACTCGACAATTACGCAATTCATCAACTTTTCGAATGACATTGCTACGGTTCCTAACAGCCAAGGTCAGCTTGACGCTATATTTATAGATTATGCCAGAGCTTTAGACTCTGTCACAGAAATCTCCTCCCGAAGCATCGTGAGATAATAAAAAAAAATGACAGGCTGATTACTTGGATCGCTGATTACCTGTATCCAAGACATCAGTATGTTTTTTTAACGAAGCTAAGTCCTATACCGTCGAAGTTAATTCTGGTGTTTCCCAAAGATCTGTATTGAGCCCGCTTATTTGTTATCTATATTAATGACGTCGTGAAGGTCACTCAGAACACGCCAGTTAAACTACGATCCTATGCAGACGACTGTGTAGCATCTTCTGAAATTTCCAATAGTACTGACCAGTTTCTATTAAATGATGTTTTTTCTAAGTTCTGTGCTTGAAGCGATTCCTGGCACCTATCTACTAATCTAACGAAGGCCGCCTCGATGACGTAGTCCAATAACGTTAAGACTTTACGTTTTTCTTGTGGTTACAGAGGAACTAACATTACACAGGTAGACGAGTTTAAATACCTTGGGGTGACTTTTATACATTACTTGAAATGACAGAAACACATAGACTGCATCCACTCGAAGGTACTTCGCAAAATATTCTGCTTAAACCGTGCGTTAAAGGACGCTACCAGTGATTGCAAGCTAACTGCATATGGAACTCTAATAAGTCCAATCTGCGAGTACGCGTCCATTGTCTGGTCCCGCTACTCCTACTGTGACGTTGCCAGGCTGGAATCTATATTAAAGAAATCGATAAGGCTCAGCAGCGAGGAGCGCCACTTTTCTCCTTCATCGTACGCGCATAACTTATCGCTTGACACAGTTGCGCATAGATCTACATGATCACGCCCTATCACTCTTCATAATATCTTACACGGAACCTCGGTTCTTTGCGGCACCAGTTTCATTTCTGAAGGCGCCATACTCGCGATACTCGAAGCTTAAACCCTATCAATCTTGCACAGTTCCATCCACGTTTAACAGTTTTAGGTTATAATTTTTCCCATCTACAGTCGAACTCTGGAATCGTCTACAGGGCACACTGCGGGAGTTACCTTCCGCATAATTTCCGGAAGAAATCCATCGTCATTTCTCTCATGAGTTCTAAATGTGCTTTGTGCTTTTTGTATATTTATGTGCGTTTTGGCTAGCATGCAGCACGTGCTTTTTTTTGTAATGCAATGTTGATTTGTTATACGTGCATTTGTATGACATGCTTTTCTATTTGCTTGTCCATTCACGCACTTCAGCATTACTTCGCATGCTCATTTGTTGTATGTTATTTCTGATTTTCGAGCGATTTTTGCACCCACTCCTGGAATGTCTCGCTGAGAGACAGTACTATAGGCTATGTTCATAAAATAAAATAAATAAATAAATAAATAAATGCAGGAACACTTTGTCCTTGACTAATAAACGCAGTGGCACTTCTAAATGAAGACAGTACAAACAGCATTGTAGGTTATTCCTTGGTAGTTTAAAGAAAATTACGCCATGTCCCGCTGAAGGGAACCATGTGTAGATGTGAAGCAGCGGGCGCTAACGCTTACACCGGCGACGGCGTTGACGCTGGCGCTCATCGCAGTGTTATGCAGGAGAGAAAACTGGGGAGGCGCAAAGCACGCAGTGATGGAGCGGTGTTTCCTACTGAAACATGCCAATCGCTGCTAATGGGCAATGAGAGACAGAAGACTCCGACTGGACACAGAGACCCGAAGTCCGCTTTTAGATAACGCGCACGCTGCGAATTTTTATTGTTCAACAACGCACAAGAGAAATCTCCCACCGGCACCACCTTGCAGGTCAAGACCCATTGCCATATATACGGGGTGGCCAGTGAACGGTTGTGCAGCGCGAGCAGTCGGCTTTTTCAACCAAGAAGCTCGCTAGCAGACGCTGCCTGCGTCCGCGTCGCGAGGCGAGAGAGGGGGGGAGCGTAGGAGAGGAGAGAGAGAGAGGGGGGGGGGACGCGCATGCGCAGTGGGAGTGTGGACGCCGCTGGCAGGGATGCCTAGAAGAGAGGGGGGGGGGGCGTAGGAGGGGAAACAGGAGGGGAGGCGCATGCGCAGTGAGGGTGTGCTTGCCGCGGGGAGGGATGCCTAGAGGGGAGAGGAGGTTTTTTTATTTTTTGAAAGGGTTTGCGCATGCGCAGTAAGGGTGGTCACGCGGCACACCACCACCACCACCGGATTAAGCTTCGCCATAAGATGCTTCACATCTAAAAGCCAACAAGCAACATTACCTAACATTTTCGATACCCTTGACGAGTATAGCCGTCATGAGAGGTAGTAACAATATGACCAGTGACGACTTGACTCCTCATACTTGTGCTTCACGCTAGACTTGTCCATACTGGGCCATTTGTGTCTCGGCTTCCAATTTATTGCCATTTTTTAACCCGAAAATATTATATGCCGGGGTCCACCAAGACTTTCATGACGTATTTCTGCCACGGAAGTATGTGAGCAAAATTAAAGTTATCATATGGCAAAGAAAAAAAGTGATGAAAGAAATGTTCCGTTGCTGGGAGTCGAACCCACGACCTCTCAGTCCGCGGCGTAGGCCAGCGAGCGAGTCACCCACTGCGCCATGCCAAAACGATGAAGGAGGATACACGAACGCACGTTTCATATCTCACAGTGCTCTTGTTCGCGGTGTGGTGTCGCCGTCTGGAAACGGAAGAGTGAACTAATGCTTGGCTTCCGCGATTAGCTACGGCCGTCCGATTCGGCGCGTTTCCAACAGGAGGCAGGCCCGTAGCCAGGGGGGGGGGGCCTAGGGGCCCGCCCCCCCCCCTCCCCCCCCCCCGAAATTCGGATTGAGGGGGGGGGGGGTGTTTTACGGAGAAAAAAATAATAAAAATGGGGGGGTTTTCAAGGTTTTCAACAGGTGGCCCCCCCCCCCCCCCCCCGAAAAAAATTTCTGGCTAGGGGCCTGACAGGAGGAATGTAATTTCGTCAACGTTTTAACGCACCGCGAGGTGGCGGCTTTAGCCCAGGCCTCGCTCATGACTCATCCATGCTAAAAAAATTTGGCCGCGTATCTGCGTGCTTCGCTGCAAATGTCGTCGAAAGACGATAGTCTTGTGCCAACTGCACTGCATGAGCGGCATGAGTACCACAATTTAATAGGCTGGGCTAGCCGCTGGGCTCGTTTTTCGGACGTTTTCCGGGCACGCTTAGACGGACGCCGGCGTTTCTCCGCTGAAATTTGGTCGTCGGTCTTTTCTCTGCGTTCTCTGGTCATGTCTTGTAGAGTGGGTCGTATTTCATCAAGCGGTCATATATGTTTTGCCTTGCCTGAGACAGCGCTCTTCTACGATGAATCAGCCGCATCTGGCTGGCATTGATAAAACAGAAGAGGACGCCATCTACAGCGCTACCGGGGAACATTGGCTTGTGTTGAACTATGGTGCTGCCAGGTGGCAGCACCACAGCGTGGAAGTTAAATCACTGGGCGGAGACTTGTTTTGTACACAGCGGCGCATTTTCAGCGCCGCGTAATAAACACTAGGATCTTTATAATTACGTATCCATAGATTTTGTTTTAAAGGAACACTGTGAATAGTACTAAGGTATTGATGTTGTGCCTCAGGTATGCGTAATATTTGATTTTTAATTGCCCACGCTCACCCCTTTGAACACATGCTTTTCGGTCAAGATTGGAGGTCGTAAGGCAAGGGGTTAAACTTTGGCCAGCTAGCTTGAATCGTGCGACGTGCCGACAAACAGAGAAACAGACAGACAGACAGATGGACAGACAGACAGACAGACCAAAATTTCTTCGTTTAGGTATCCCAAGAAAGACTATCGTCTTTAAAAATAGCTCGGTGACACTCGCCGCGCTGGCGCTATACTGTCGCCTCGCGTTCCCCGCTTGCCTTGTGAGAAATCGCGGCCCGGATGATACGACGCGCGTTGAGTTTCGCTTCGCGTTTTGCCACGCTTTGAAGGAGTGCATAGCGGGTACCAGTTCATTGAAGCCATAGCACTGATAAGACAGCGACTGCATAAAGAGGACGGGACGTGGGCTTCTCACAACTGAATTTTAAATGCCAAGCATTTCTTAGCGAACTTCGGCGACTTTGAGCGTATCTATCTAGCCGCCTACGACTTTGTGCACTCCTCGCCGTATCCTTAACGAGATTTATACCAAAATTGGTACGGCATAACATGACTATATGAGGAACATGAATCACTGGTCATATAATGAAAATCATTAATAACTTGTGATGAAAAGTATGATTTATACACCAGGGCCGTAGCGCTTCTGAGGCCTTTTTCTTACCTAGATATATCCGAAAATTGGTACGATGAGACATTTCGGCATAAAAAACATAAATGACAGGTGGTAATATAAAAATCATGAGCTGCATGTCACGTACAACATGATTTACATGCCACGCTGATGGTGCGCTGACGGCCGTTTCGCTAGCTTGATATACACCAAATGTGGTATTGCGTGACGTGACTGTCTAACGAACATAAATGCCAAGTCGTCATATAGAAATCATGACATGTCATTGTGCGACATGACTTGCATGCCATGCTCGCGGCCGTTTCGCTAGCTTGATATACACTAAATTTGGTATTGCGTGACCGTGACTGTATGACGAACATAGATGACAAGTGGTAATACGGAAATCATGACATGTCATGTGCGACATGACTTGCATGCCACGCTCGCGGCCGTTTCGCTAGCTTGATATAGACCAAATTTGTTATTGCGTGACGTGACTGTATGACGTACCTAAATGACAAGTGGTAATATGGAAATCATGGCATGTCATGTGCAACATGACTTGCATGCCACGCTCATGGCACGCTCACGGCCGTTACGCTAGCTTGGTGTACACCAAATTAGTATTGCGTGACGTGACTGTATGACAAACATATATGACAAGCGGTAATATGGAAATCAAGACACGCATATTATGTACAGCATGATTTGCTCCTTGCTGGCTTCTTCACATTACACTGATTCCCACAGTGCGTGGGATCTGCAGGTTTTAGATGCGAAGCATCTTATGAACGAGCTAGATGACGATAACGATGACGCTGCCATCACGGCACAGCACATGCAAAGTAACCATTATACGCCATGACGATGAGGCTGATGATGATGAAGAATGAGCGCGTTCCAGACCACACATTGTCTTTCTGCCATCACTGTACAGCACATGGAATGTACCCACCATGGCGATCTCACATAGATCGCCAGCATTAAGAACGAGCAGTCCCGGGCCAACGCCATGGCCGTTCTGCAGCGGGAGTTTACCGCCGACGATGATCACAATGAGTACGCCGCTTGCTCTACGTGCAAGGATTCGTTGGTGGCGGGCAAAGTACCCGCAATGAGCGTGATTTACGGCTACCGCTACCCGCAGAAACCGGATCACCTGCCCGAGCTAAACCCGGTGGAGGAACGGCTGATGGCTCCGCGTTTGCCCTTTGTGAGCATCAGGCGGCTAATGCTACTACCATCAGGGGAACGTGCACAGACAAGCCTTCTCAAACTTTAAACTAGAACCTTTGCAGCAAGATGCCTTAACTTTATACTTTACGGACCACAAGGCCGCTATACTCAAGGGGAAACGTTCTCTTAAAGTCATCTACGATGTCTTGGAATAAACAGCATCTTTACAGAACTCCCATGGCTGCTTCGCATACTACTCAGGGTTCCCTTACGGGGAGATGTGCGCGATTTTTTTTTCTTTCGGAAACGTGTACTCATACAGCCATGAAAACAGCAAACAACAAAAAAAACGCATCAGAAGCGCAAGCCTGCGTCATTCAGATACGCTATTTCCTTTGCGCTCAGAGCAATCGAGGGCGCACCGACACAATTGACATCTCCTCTAGTAATCGACCATGCCTCGACAATGTCTCGCGTATCCTTATCCCAGTTCCTATACACAGCTGCACACTCATTAAACAGATGTCGGCAGCCGCAGTCGTTGTAATGCACTGATACGTGCCCGTCGCGGTCACAGTTAAGCTTCTGTTTGTGCTCTCTGAGCCTGTGATTCAGGCATCTGCCTGTCTGTCCTATACACACTTTGCCGCAGGAGAATTGGAATCGATAAACAACGCTTTGTGAACAGGCCACGAAATGGCACTGATGCTTCTTCGGGCACCCTCAGCGTTTTTAGTGAAAAGGGTGAGTAACCTCACCAAAGCTCATTAATTTATGTGGAGCTGAAAACACGTCTACTTCCGCTTTGCTGGCCACTTTCTTTAGGTTGTGGGATAACCCGTGCATATATGGCATAGCTACTATCTTTCGCTTGTCTTGACTGTGCCTGCTCGAGCTTGCTGGACATTTTAAGCTTTCTTAATGCCTTCTCTGCCACTGACAGGAGCACGTGAGCAGGCTAGACTGCGTCCTGCAGCCGTTATTTTTGTCTGGAGAAGCTGACTTGCATTCGGTGGAGGCAAGACATGCGCAGTGCATTCACGAAACAGAGGTTAGCAATTGCGCGCTTCACTAACATAGAATGTAAAAAAGAACCTTCTTAGAAGATTCAAGTTTCTTTTTGCATGGGGCTGCGACTCCTTCATCTGTAACCAATCTGAAACAATAGTCCAGGTGTTCTTGCAGTTTTGGGTGCGAGTATACTTTTGGGACATGTTGCAGATGTATCGTGTGTGGTCGTTCGACCATCCGACAGTCCGAGCTTAACGGGAAGAATCGCCGTAAGTTTATTGTGTCATCCTTTATATACATGCGGGGAACGGTAGAGGGCAACACAAAGAGAACTTCACTGATCGGCATGTGTAGTACTTGCCGTATAGCGATATCATCCGATACATCCTCTTTCGTTTGAGTAAACAAAAACAGAACAGTTAATAAAAGTTTCTAACGTAACGTCAGAGTAGAACAGACTGCAGGCACAACGTTCATTCCACGCCACTTGGAAGCTGATCATGGCACTTGCGCAAAGTTTCTGTCATAGGTTAACCGATGTGGTGACTGCCGTTGTCTTGTCGAACTTCTCGAAATAGTTGTGGTGCTTGCTGCATTGGGTGCATGTAGAGAAGCGGGCCCACGACTGCAATTGGCAGTTTGTTCGGCGAAGTCCTCACTGCTGTTGGCACACGTGCGCCTTCGGAAGCTTTCACCGGTCGGAAGTAGGTGCTGGCGATTGCGGCGGAGGACCCTTCCTTCCTCTGTGACGACATGGTATGACCTGGGAGTGTCGCATGTCTCGAGGACTTGTGCTCTGGTCGCCCATGACACTCTTCTAACACGAACGGTGTCGCCTGTTCCCAGTGGCGCTAGTGTCCTTCTCCAGGCGTTGTTCTGGCGATGGTTTCGGACCTTGAAGTCTGGAACGGCACGTGCATTCGGCAGCGTTGTTCGTAGTCGCCTTCCTTGTAACACCTCGGAAGGTGAAGGGGCACCCTCCATCGGGGTCTTCCTGTAAGCGAGTAATCCGAGCCAAAAGTCTTGTTTCGCATCGGCAGTTTTCTTTAAAATCCTCTTAACAACCTGCAGTCCTTTTTCCGTGAGACCGTTTGACTGTGGATATCTCGGGCTTGAAGTGACCGTGTTTGAGATCGTACAGCTGACCGAATGCAGCGAAGTCATGACTTGTGAACTGCGGCCTATTATCGGTACAAAGTTCAACTGGTACGCCGTACCTGGCGAAGATTGCAGTTGCTGCTTCTATGACAGTTCTAGAAGATGTGCCTTTGAGCATCTCAACCTCAGGAGAGTTGGAGATCGTGTCATAAACGCACAAGTATGCTCTACTACCATATTCAAAAAGGTCCACCCCTACACGGTACCAAGGCTGGGGTGGCGCTGGGAGCATCTTAAGGGTAGAGTGCCTCGATGCGCGCGCCCCCCGCTTAGAGTGTGGCCATTCTTTGAAAGGGTCAAGCCGCTTCGCCTCACGCGTCCGCCATGTTTTAGCCCACGCCGCGCTTTTTTTAAACGTGCACGCGGCGCCTGCCGCCTTGTCCCCCGTCTGATTCACCGCGAGTCCCGCAAGATGACTGTATGTTGCGTGCCACAGTGCACGAACCATTCTAGGAATGGATGGAAGATGTTTTCTTTCCCAAGGGATCATAAAAGAAAACGTTTGTGGACAGTGCGAATAAAGCGTGACAAGTGGCAGCCGACGAGTGCCTGTAGTGTATGCAGCGTGAGTATTGCAAGCACGTCGGGTACTTTTGGGATGATTTATAAAACGGCCTGTGTAATACTAGCAACGCAGTCACAGATTAGACTATTACAAGTTATGTGAGTGGTTTTGACTGCGTGTTCGTGCCTCGAACGTTGAGCTAACTCGTAACGCCAAATGGTTTTATCGCGTTTGAACCGTTCTCATAAATTTGGCGTTGTTTTCGGGGTGTGCTTGGAAATCGTACTTTCGCGTTCGCAGGCATCTCCTTTTTTTATGCATGAAGGTGTGATTATGAATATTGTCGCGTCTATAATGAACTGCAACTATTCCCTCCGAGTTGAGTTTTCTTGCGGAACAAGAACGACAAATAGAATTGTTTTTCGTTATCCGGTGGAATAATTATCCAGAATTAGCCCCCTGAAGGAACGCTTTTTGTGTACCATACGCGGTCATTAATTTCAACGGGGAATTCACGGCGCTGAAAAAGAATGGCTGCAGATCCACGGAGTGAATGCTGATGACGGAGCGAAGCTAGGTCCTAAGGTCCATAATGTCTATGTTGTAGTCGCCGACTAGTATAAAGGACGGACAGATGGACGGACGCACGCACAGATGGACGGACGGACTGACAGATACACGGATGGATGGACGGACGGACGGACAGATGCGCGGATGGACGCCCGGACGGATGGACGTATTCATGCACGGACGAACGGACAGAGTACGGTCTATTTTTCAAACCATATGCGTGCTATGAACGCTCTTTGTACGGTATATGTAACACCCGTGTTTCGGTCCGACGACGACAACGGACATCGTGAGAGTCTAAGGAGCTTCGCTCCTAAAAATTGAAGCATCACAGAGTATAGTCGTTTCCGCTGCGATTGCTAAACGGACATTTTGATGCTTACCGCATTTTGGCTGGTATTTTCTGGAAATAGAAAATACAGCCATATTTTAAGTAGGCATTCAATAGGAGGACACGAGGACGAATATGTCCGGCAATTGGTCACATAAAACTGCAGCCTCGAAACCTGCGCGCGAATTATATTCGCTCTGAGATTTAGCTAAACAGCGAGTAGACCTTAGGGTTCTCACGTCAGCAAATTTATCACTGCTGATGTATGTTGGGAAATGTTGTGTGTATGTGGTGTAAAAATAAATAAACAAACAAACGAACATATGCACCCGTAAAGTATAAAAGTGAATAGTGATGTCTGCAGCTCTCAGTGATCCAAAGTGGCTGCGCACCACTCAGCCGCAGCCAGCAGCCCAGCGGCCGCGCCGGCGGTGAGGGTCATTACGTTCTGCAACACCTTTAGGCGCGAAACATATTCGATTACTAGCTGTGTTGCATGCCTACAAACCTATAACTAGCAACATCCGTGAATGATTATGCGTTTGCGAAGGCAAGTCCAGCCCAAAGTGTCTTTACTCGTGAGCAAAAGGCCGCGAATCCGCGCGCTGGCAGTGCGCGCATTGACGATTGGGATCGGTAATGGCGACCGCTGTAGCAGACGACGCGCTTGTCTCCACTCTGAACGAAGCGGAGGCGAACGAGCGCATCGAGGCACTCTACTTAAGGGGACTCTGTCGGCTGCTCATATGCGTATTTTCTGCATGGTGCACATTTATGGCAGATCGATTCTATATCTTGATTCATTCCAGGCCAAAAAACTAGCTGTTTTGCCCTTGCTTTGCATTTGTTGACGCCTAGGTGGCCTTGGTGAATGCGATTTTGCATTTCACATCTCATGGTAGCTGGTATCACCACTTTCCAGCCTTTCAAAAGTACGCCTTTAACTTGAGATAGTTCTGCTTGAAATGGCTTCCATTGGCCCTTGATATCCTCTCCGGACTCTATGTTCTTCAGAACGTCTTTAACATGTTCGTCCGCCTCTGTTGCTGCTGCCAACTGCTTCCACGTTCGATCACTCACTAATGAAGACATCACACTTACCGCGTGAACTTCTACGTCGTCACTGAACGTGTCGCCCACTTGCCTGCTTGTGGCTCTAGAGAGCATGTTGGCAAGGACAAGCTGCTTCCCTGGAATAAATTGCAAGTCAAGGTCATAACGCATCAGACAGAGGAAGAAACGATGTAGCCTTGGCGGCATATCGCCTATTGGTTTCCGAGCAATGGTAATCAATGACCGATGGTCGGTCTCTGCAATGACCTTGCAGCCGTAGATGAAATGATGAAATCTTTCGCAGCCATATAGCAAAACTAACGTTTCCTTTTCAATTTGTGAATACCGTTGCTCTCTTTCGCTGAGCGCTCGTGATGCGTACGCGACCGGTTTCCACGTGTCATTGTGGTATTGCAACAACGCTGATCCAACCCCATTTCTCGATGCGTCTCATGACACTTTGGTTTTTCTCTGAGGATCAAAGATAGATAGCAAAGGTTCTTTGCTCAAACTGTCGCATAACTGCTTCCATTCCTGACTGCGGTTATCTGTACATTCGAAAATGCGGTCCTTTTTGATGAGGCTCCTCAGTAGTGCTGTTCTTTTAGCGAGTGACGGCAAGAATTTGCGAAATTGGTTGGCGACGCCCAGCATTCTTTGCACCGCAAGCTTGTCCACCGGTGTTTGAATTTGTATCATGCAATTTATCAAGGACGGGCTTGGTCTGATGCCATTTTTGTCAATGACGTCACCGAGAAATTCTATCATTTCGACCGCTATTGTGCATTTATCTGGGTTGAATGTTAGACCGGCACGTTCATCTGCTCGTAGCACCGACCTATGCCGCTCATTGTGCTCTGCTATGGATGCACCCCAGATGAGGACGTCATCAACGTGCACTCCGACTCCGAAAAGTTCTTCGAAAATTTCATTCAAGGTCGGCTGGAAGACCTCTGAAGCATATGCTATGCCAGAGGGTAAGCGCAAAAACCGGTAGCGACCGAATGGTGTTGCGAAGGTACAAATTCGGGAGGTCTCGTCATCTAGAGGGATCTGGTGAAATCCAGAGTTTGCATCCAGGCGCGAGAAAACTGTCGCACCGGCGAGATCTGCTTCTATATCTTCTCTGCGAGGCGTCATGTAATGTTCTTGTTTTAGGCACTCGTTTATGTTTCGTGCATCTATGCAAACCCGGATTTTCCCGTCCTTTTTTCGAACAATAACGATAGGACTCACCCAGTCTGTTGGCTCGGTCACCTTCGTGATGATGCCTGCACATTGCATGCGGACCAATTCAATCTTGAGTGGTTCTTGTAAGGCCACTGGAACACGCCGTGCGGCCTCGACGACGGGTACGGCACCGTCACGCAACACCATCTTGTATACTCGTTGCACGCATCCGGTTCCGGTGAACAGATGACGATATTCGTCAACGATGCCTTCATGGCTGCTCTTGGACACGCTGTAAACGCGCGGCACAAGTCCCATGAGTTAGCATGCTTGAAGTCCGAGAATCGCTTGACGCCCTTTCCGGACGATGAAAAAATCCAACACCGAGGTCGAGTCATTCAGTGTAACTTCGGTACGTACGAGCCCGACGTGTTGAATTGCGCCTCGTCCGTACGAACGTAACACCGCGCAACTTGGATTAAGAAGTGGTTTAGGGCGCATCTTGAGGTAGCGGATTGTGCTCCAGTGGATAGTGCTCCAGTTTTGGATTGTGCTCCAGTGTCGACTTTTAGGTCTACTGGTAGGTTCTTGACCTGAGCTCGCACCGTCCAGTCTCGCTGACTTTTGCTTAGGTTTGACACGTCCAGAATGTCAAAGTTGTCTTTGGAGCCTAGGAGCTCGTGAACTTCCGTGGACGCTTTGCAGCATTGGCGAAATAGTTGCGCTTGTGGCACTTTCTGCACTTCATCCCGAAGGCTGGACATCTTCGTGGTGCATGCTTGCGCCCACATTTGAGACACTTAGAAAAGGCGAGTTCTGGTGAAAAAGTTTTGCCTTTAGGAGCCACGCCTACCGGATCTACGTGTTTCTGTTCGCGCGCCCAGACTTCGTGCGCTTCTGCTGCTTCCGCAGCTTTACATGCCAGCTCTGCCTTTTGCAGGGCCAAATTGTTATCCTTTAACAGCTTTTCTCGAAGGTTGCTGTCTGTGGTCCCGTACACGATCTGGTCTCTGAATATCGACTTCTTAAGACTGCCAAAGTTGCACGCTACTGCCTGAGTCTTCAGATCCCTTACAAAATGTTCGAAGGCTTCTCCCGGCTTCTGGATCCTTGAGCGAAATATGTAGCGCTCGTGCACTTCGTTACTCTGTCCGGCAAAATATGCATCGAACTTCTGCACGACTGTTTTGTGGTTGCTGCTATCCTCCTCTTGTTGGTACTCGAACTTGTTAAAGATCTCAATGGCTTCCTCACCTGCGATACTCAGGAGGAGCGCAGTCTTTGTTTCTTCCTTTCGAGGCTTGTCACTGGTCTCCAACGCTGTCAAGAACAACTCGAAGCGCTGCTTAAAGGCCTGGCAGTTCTTGCTGATGTCCCCGTTATAGTGGGGCGGTGCTACACAAAATCCATGTTGTACTTGTTTAGGCGCTAGCTTCGGTTAGCTTCTGACACCATGTATAGTGTGTGGTCGTTCGACCATCCTAATAGTCCGAGCGTAACTGGAAGAATCGCCATAAGTTTATTGTGCCATGCTTTATATACATGCGGAGAACGGGAGAGGGTAACACAAGATAACTTCACTGATCGGCACGTGTAGTACATGCCGTAGCGATATCATCCGATACAGCAGAGGAAAATAAAAAAAGAGCTTGCGTTAGACCCTCACGGAATTGGGTCATTAGCAATAGACGATGAGGACGGATTACCAATTGACCTAATCATGATGATTGGCTTGTATGGTGTATGGCGCTCATGAATGGCTGGATTTTACTTACAGAGATAGAAAACCAGAGAGACCATATTTTCAAGAAAGTATGGCGTGGTTTACTGAGGTAGAAAAAAAGAAAATAATATGTTCCTTCATAGTTGCATGCGTGGTTTCATAATTCTTGTGCTTTCTATCAAAAGTCTGTTGTCCCCGTTTGCTTAACTTAGGACCGGAAATAAAGAAAAAAAAGAATAGTGTGGCTCTGTGGTCGAACAGTCGACTGCGAAGGAGAGGGCCCGGGTGCAAATTTAATTCGTTCGTAGCAATTTTTTTCTGATTTCATTTTTTTTATTATTATTTCGCGCGACAGCGGTTACGGACACCGGCGGCGTCGGTGGTAGTGGCGGTCAACTACGGCACAAAACTCGAGTGTTACTCCTGTTTAGACAGGATGTGACTATCACGTTTCGCGATTACTTGATGGTGTGGCATACATGGCTTTTTACAGCTGAATGTCACTACACCGTAATATTACTGCTTCACTGTATTCGTATGCATATTGGTGTCTGCAGGTTTCGAGTAGTTCAATTGTCAGCGAACACTACGTGTTCATAACATGCTTCATACAGAAATGAACACCACGAAAGAAAAAAGTGATGGTGCAGCCTCGATAATACACCTTGTTACGAAGCTAAGGGTCCAGGTTGGATTTCATGTAGGGAGGTGAATAGTTTTCATCTAAATTAGAATATGTAATTTTTTTTCATGTGGAGGGCTGACGGATTTCTAGCAAAAGAAGTACGACAAAATCTACACGCCGCTACATTGACAATTAATGTTTTGTCACATTTTTGCGCTTTTCCATAGTAATGTCGCATTTTTTTTTTCACAAGGCTCATTGTTTTCTACAGCGATTGAAAAGTTTGCGAAGTCGAGAAACAACATGCTGGGTTATTTTCTTAGGGCCGAAAGGTTGACCAGACTTAGAACGTTAGTGGCACAAAATATTAAGCTACAAAACGCATAATTGCTGGTCAGATTCCAGTAGAATGGCGCAGTTTCTGCTATGGGGCCCGTTCAATATAACAGAACTACAAGACTGAGCGGCTTGTCACGCTGTTTTGATGTCGGCTGGATCGGGAAAGTGGATGTATGAAACAACCTACGCTTTCGCTTAAACATTCCCCAGTACAGGGGTGACACAGCTGCGCCATTCGTGCCATTCTGGGTCAAACATGTTTACCTGCACCGTTGCGCGCGGAGCCCGCCCGCGGCGCCAAACTCGTTTATCAGCGGGATACTGCGCCACAGTGCCTGAATTTAGCCACAAGCACGGCTGGTCAGAGATAGCCGGAAAAGTATTCCGAAACACAGATATCGCAACGCATGCGCTGAAAGTCTAAAACACAGATACCGGGAGAGGTTTGTATTTGAAGTAACGGGATATTTCGGAGATACATTTGCGAAAAGGCGAAGAAGGTATCCCGAAAAACAGATACAGGCATACAGATACAGATACTGGAATACATTTTTTTTCGGGGATGCTGATACTCCAGAAAGACATTTATTAAGTGCAGCATAATACTGTGAATAATATTACATACATTTAAACTTGCGTGGAAACCATATTCCTTAATCGCTAGCGAACACCAGTGAATTGAGAAAGAGCACACATTAATTTTACTCAGATCTGCTTTGCCGAGAAGTGTTACGTTAACTGCACTTTATGCAACAAGAGCTTCTCAGTGTGTCTGCAAGACAGCATTGGTTTGGCTTCAACACAAGACTCGCTAACTCGCCATATGTTTCGCCCCCCATAAATTATTAGGGGTGCTGCAGCAGTCTTGAGAGATAGCGACTTTGTCGGCAAGGCTGAAAATGCTGCCGCCGCGATAATGCCATCAAAGGCGTCGAGCGATTTACCACATCGGCCATTGTGTGCGTGTGGGGAACCCATCGTCACCCTCGCTATATCAGGCGGCCGGTGGCGCACCTTTACTTTGCGTAGCATAACCCCTTCAGGCGCAGCGTCCACATATGTGGACGCGACTTGTTTTTGCCAGTTCCTCGGACTAGTGGGAAAGAAAGGGCAACATACATTGCGCATAGGAATAATTGAACCTCCTGCATAGTCAACGCGTCTTGACTTGAACCCTACGTGCGGCATACGACTGCGGCCGATCACTTTTATGAAGGCACTACGATGTTTGACCGGGTGACTGGGTGTGCCGCGTTCCAGAACCAACTTCTTAAGTATTATTTTTCCTTGCTCAAAATGAACGGAGTCAGAAACGAACTGCGTGTGCATTTTGAGCCAAAGATTACCTTCTTTTCATGTAAAAATCGTACATGAGAGGTTGTAGAATAATTAGATATTTAATTTTACGCTAATTTGGATTAATTATCAATACTCGTAAAAAAACAAATTTCTTCATTTTCTTTCTTGGAATGTAATAACGAGTGCCTTAGAATTATGTTGTGTTAAATTTAGACATTTCCGGACAGTGCATCATAATGTGCGCCTGAAGGGGATAAAAATGTTTCCCTTTGCAAACAAGTGTGATCATTTCCGATAATAAATTAACGAAATACCCACGTTCAGGAAGGTATCACGATATAATCGATATATCGTAAAAGTATTTCATTACTCAGATACAAATTATTTTTCAAATATGTCTCGATACAGAAATGCAGATACTCAATAGTATATCCGATATACTATCGCAATACTGTTGTGTCGCGATACTGCTTAAACCTGGCCGCAAGAGGCGACAGCTATGAAGCCCTGTACTATGTACTTAGGTATAAAAAGAATAAAAAAGCGACTTCCGCATACATCAGCACATTCTATGTGAGTGAAGCGCGCAATTGCTAACCTCTGTTTCGTGAATGCACTGCACAATCTTGCCCACACCCAATGCAAGTGAGCTTCTCCAGACAAAATGAACGGCTGCTGGATGCAGGCTACCCTGCTCACGTGCTCCTGTCAGTGGCGGAGAAGGCATGAAGAAAGCTGAAAGATCCAGCAAGGTCGAGCAGGCACAATCAAGGCAGCCGAAAGATAGTATCTGTGCCTTATATGCACTGGTTATCCCAAAACCTAAAGAAAGTGGCCAGCAAAGCGTAAGTAGATGTGGTTTTTCCACTCCAAAAAAATGAATCAGCTTTGGTAAAGTTACTGACCCTTTTTACAACAAACGCCGAGGGTGCCCGAAGGAGCATCAGTGCCATTTCGTGGCCTGTGCACAAAGTGTTGTTTATCGATTCCCATTCTCGTGCGGCAAAGTTTATTTAGGACAGACAGGCAGATGCTTGAATGATAGGCTCAGGGAGCACAAACAGAAGCTTAAATGTTACCGCGACGGGCACGCATCAGTGCATAGCAGCGACTGCGGCTGCCGACCTCTGTTTAATGAATGTGCAGTTTTGTATAAACACTGTGATAAGGATACGCGATAGATTGTCGAGGTATGGTTGATTACTAGAGGAGATGCCAAGTGTGTCGGTGCGCCCTCGATTGCTGTGAGCGCAAAGGAAATAGCGTATCTGAATGATGCACGTTTGCGCTTCGGATACGTTATTTTTTGGTGTTGTTTGCTGTTTTTATTGCTGTATAAGTACAACATGTTTCCGAAATAAAAATTCAGTTGTGAGTAACGCACGTCCCGTCCTCTGTCTGTGGTCCTTGTCTTATCAGCGATATGGCTTCAATGAACGTAGCAAACCAACAAGCTCAAAAGTCTGTTCTCTTCTACTAGTGTTTATTATGTGCATCTCGCTAGAGTCTTTGGGCGGAATTCACCGTATGCGGTGAATTCCGCCCAAAGGTGTGTTTTAAGAATTTCAGGTGTCCAGCTGTGTATTAAGAATTTCAGCTACCGCAAGTGACAGCAACCGCCATGATCATGGGCGTTAGTCGCCGATATGGAAATGCGCCACTACAAGCGTCTGGCAAACACCAATGAACATTGTACTAGCTCTCCTATATCAATGCACAAAAACAACCGACTGCTTCTGTAAAGACACGTTTCACCTTCGTGTTATACCGATTCCTACGAAGGAGCGATCAGCCATGTTTTAATTGCATTCGCATGCGGTGAACGGACCTTCGCATTACCTTTTTTACGGATTAGTGAAATAAAGGAAACTCATTGAATTGAAAGAATGCCCTACACAGATGTAGATCCGCAATGCCAAGATTGCGGGTAAGAATTGGCTACTTTAGCTCATATGCTCTGGCAGTGCTCTGTGTTACAGGAATTCAACAACAGCGAGACCTGGGAGAAAGCCATTACTAGCTCAAAATAGGAAGGCCAATCCGAGGCTGTTCACAGGGCCCATGAGAGAGCGGGGAGGCGTGGCCTCTCAACTCCAACATGGGATGAGCCAACAGCTAGCCAGGGAACTAGAACTCTAGATCTCCATTGGCTGGCCCCTCAAGACCTTGATAAAGTTGCTTGTCTGTCTGTCTGTCTCTATACAAAAAGAGCGAAAAATATTTTCAGGTAATTTTGGCACGTTTTCCTGTTTTTCTTACACTAGGAAAAGCGTTAAAAGCAGGGAATATAATAGTTAAGTGCACGCGCGTGCACCAGTACCGGTTGCCTTTGTTATTCTCAACAGAGATCTGAATGCAGTTTCGCATGTATCAAACCATTTTTTTTACCCGTTTTTCTTGGGGTTAACTTTTTGATTGCCCTGTTTTTATAACCATATATGAAGGCCATTTCCTTCTCCCGGGCCCTAAATGAACTGAAATCTCTACTTCGCCAAACTTCCGCACGTGCGCATTGATTTCCTCCTAAATTTTGTATTTAAACTGCAACGTATGTCCCGCTTTTCGTATCACGCGCCAGGAAGAACCTCCTATTCTTCTCCAAATCATATCATCCAGGTATATCACTTTAGATTTATGCTCATGGCTAAAATTTTGACTTCTGCCTTGCCGTACTTGTTCTGTGGGATAAGATATACCCTGCTAGTATTATTTGGCCCTGGGGTATTCATTCACCCTCAATGATTTTGGACAGCTCGATTTGAGTTAAACAACAGGTTTTCTATGGTGCTCCTATCTTGAACTTTTTACAACTACCACAGTTTCTGCAAAAAAAAATGTAGCGCTGAATAATTGATGCGTTTCCCCCCCTATATTCCGTAGAATATTCCAGCGTTCTTTCCAGGTCGACATCAATGGAGCGGTTGACATTCATACCCATCTTCGCAGTTCGGAGCCACGTTTGGGTCGTCGCTTTTGTATCGGCCATAATTTTTGCGAATCTTAGCCGCAGCGATCACACTTCACGATGGCGCAGTCTGACAGACATAAGTAGTGTTTTATGTCGATTGCACTATTAACATAAGAAAGGCGATATCAGGAAGGGACGGTAAAGATTGGACGTGTTATCTTAAGGTTGCAGGTTCGGTCCCTGCCACCGGCAAGTTGTTTTTTCGGCCGCATAAATTTTTATATAGATGTCCTAAATACTACAAATCAGCGAAAAGACTACAAGTAACGTCCCTTATATCTTTCTTGGCCTCATTGTCTCTTAGTTTCCATTAAGGTTCGGCTATCAACAGTGACCTATAGGGCAAACTTGTCTATTGTTATGCTTAGCTTCGTGGGTGTGAATACCTTGCGTAAAATGGGTCTTGGCGAATGAGTCTACTCCTACCCCTTCACGCAAGTCACCTCAACTTCCTTTTTGCTGCACAGGCACCGAGCAACACCAATTTGCAAGATGAAGTTCTTCTCGGCTATCTTGCTGGTTACAATGCTGGCAGGTAAGCAGAACTGGCTTACTGTACTACAATAAATACTGTAATGAGAGCAGATCGTTTACATATAATTGTCCGAACACGTTATGACAGTGCCACGTAACAGCGATTTGCTGCGCAACGTGCCTAATACCCATCATACAGAGAATGGCGACACAGACTCCACTTTCAGTGATATCTAGGGAAACACAGATATTTTTATGAATGAAAAGAAAATGACAGTTATTTTAGAAACTGGACAACGCTTGTACGACAAGTATTCTGGCTCAAGCTTTATCCATTCGTACAGCAGTTTCCTAATTCGTGATTGGTCAAAGAAGCTGAACACAAATGAAACATCATTTAGATTGGAAGAAAATCTACTACGATATTCGCGTTACCTTCTCTCTGCATCATCATCATCATCATCATCAGCCTGTCTACGCCCACTGCAGGGCAAATGCCTCTCCCATGTTTCGCCAATCAACCCGGTCCTGTGCTTTCTGCTGCCACGTTAGACCTGCAAACTTCTTAATCTCATCTACCCACCTAATTTTCTGTCTCCCCCCTCACGCGTTTGCCATCTCTTGGAATCCAGTCAGTTACCCTTAATGACCAGCGGTTATCCTGTCGACGTGCTACGTGCCCGGCCCATATCCATTTCTTCTTCTTGATTTCAACTATGATAACCTTAACCCCCGTTTGTTCCCTGACCCACTCTGCTCTCTTCCTGTCTCTTAAGGTTACACCTATCATTTTCCTTTCCATCGCTCGCTGCGTCGTCCTCAGTTTAAGTTGAACCCTCTTTGTAAGTCTCCAGGTTTCTGCTCCGTAGGTAAGTACCGGTAAGATGCAGCTGTTATATACCTTCCTCTTGAGGGATAGTGGTAGACTACCATTCATGATTTGATAATGCTTGCCGAATGAGCCCCATCCCATCCTTATTCTTCTAGTTATTTCACTCTCATGGTTCGGCTCCGCGGTTACTACCTGTCCTAAGTAGACGTACTCCTTTACAACTTCCAGTGTCTCGCCACCTATCGCAAAGCGCTGTTCTCTGCCAAGATTGTTCCACATTACTTTAGTTTTATGCATATTAATTTTCAGACCTACTCTTCTACTTTCCGTATCCAGTTCAGTAATCATAAGCTGTAATTCGTCTCCCGCGTTACTCATCAATGCAATGTCATCAGCGAATCGCAGGTTACTGAGATACTCTCCATTAACTCTTATCCCTAACTCTTCCCAATCTAGGGCCCTGAAAACCTCCTGTAAACACGCGGTGAATAGCATTGGAGAGATCGTGTCTCCCTGTCGTACGCCCTTCTTTATTGGGATTCTATCGCTTTCTTTATGGAGGACTATCGTGGCTGTGGATCCGCTGTAGATTTCTTCCATTATGTTTATATAGGCTTCGTCGATGCCCTGATTCCGCAGTGCCTGCATGACTGCTGATGTCTCCACCGAATCAAATGCCTTCTCGTAATCTATGAAGGCTATGTATAGGGGTTGGTTGTATTCCGCGCATTTCTCTATCACCTGATTGATAGTATGAATATGGTCTGTCGTTGAGAAGCCTGTACGAAATCCTGCCTGGTCCTTTGGTTGATTGAACTCTAATGTCGTATTAATTCTGTTAGCAATTACTTTTGTAAATAGCTTGTAGACAACGGACAGTAAGCTGATGGGCCTGTAATTTTTCAGGTCCTTGACGTCCCCTTTCTTATGGATCAAGATGATGTTGGCATTCTTCCAAGAATCTGGTATCCTCCCTGTCGAGAGACACTTCGTATACAGGGTGGCCAGTTTTTCTAACATAATCTCTCCGCCGTCTTTCAACAGGTCTGATGTTACCTGATCCTCACCAGCTGCTTTGCCTCTTTGCATTCCCTTTAGGGCTTTCTTTACTTCTCCGGTCAATACTGGTGGGATGTCAGATACTTCTGGGCTATTATTGCTTCTTACGTTATCATCCTGACTGTCTCGGCTGCTGTACAGATCTCTGTAGAACTCTTCCGCTACCTCAACTATTCTATCCATATTGGTTGTGACTTTGCCTTCATTGTCCCTTAATGCATACATCTGATTTTTGCCTATGCACAGTTTTGTCTTCGTAGCTTTGAGGCTTCTTCCGCATTATTTGCATTATTTGCGCTTAAAAAAACCGACACATTCGACATTAAATCCAAGTCGAACTTCAAATCTATTTACTTGAGAACACCACAGTCACCAATACAACGCATCAAACAAGGACTATCATATGAAATAACACTGCATTTCAACTGATTAAACCTGCTAGTCAACTCCACATCTTATACAGTGTTATATAAATAGTACAGCTTGACAGCGACAGCGATTACAAATTTATAGAAAAAGTAATAACAGACGGCAAGAAAAGTAAGGATATTATGGTATGAAAAATTCAGACGTGGCTCGATAGAACCGCATTCATTGCAAAGATTTTAGTAAATAGCTATTACTTGTACGTAGAAAATGTAACCTACAGAACCCTTAACCTTGTTGACGCTGTGCAACCGTTTATACCTTGCGATTGTGGCGTGCAGCGTTCCTGGCTGCCACAACTGCAGCTAAGGAGATAACCGGGAGAGGAATTGCAGGAGGTAAGTCTTAAGAGCTTATGCACTGCCTATCATAACGTAACTGGACGCCATCAGGGTTTGACCTTACTACCAATATAGCGCGCCGCTTGATGAACCACTTCACAATCATCTGCCTTACGTGTTATTCATTTTGCGATACCCTTTATTACAATACGCTTCAATTTCTATTCTAGAGAAGTAGTAAAAATAACATAGTAATTGGTCCACCGTGTGTTCATAAATACGGATGGGTCATGTTAACGCAGCATAATTCACACGTCTGCTTATTATTTTTTCACGATAATGCTATTTGAAAACCATTTCAAACATACGCGATCACATATCCGCAAAGGGGAGGTTTGAAACGTTTCGGTCGATGATTTGTGACCTTGTGACAAAATGTTAGCGTAACATTAGTGGCAACATAACGAAATTTATATTACTTTGTCCCGGCCGCGGCGGCCCCATTTCCGGTGGAGGCGAAAATATTTGAGGCGCGTGTACATATATTTAGATGCACCTTAGAGGGACACAAAAGAGAGAAAGGATTTTTTGCGTATTAGTGATGTACAATTCCACCATCCCGAAAACGCCACTCTTACCGCGAGACGACGCTTGGTAAGTGAACAAACGCGCGAAAAGAAAATGCGGGTGGAGACGCCACCGTGAGATTTGCGTGCCAAACACCATCACGTCAGGGATACTGACGGCGTCTACTATGTCCTACGTAGTTCGTAATCGGTAAAAGTAAAGTACATTGTCATCTGTGGGGGGCCACATACCTAACATACGAAGTTTCACCAAATTTCATCGAGCTAATGTTGCGAAAAATACGAAACATACACGTTTAAATCAGTGACGTCACGTGCGAAGATGTCGGCGAGAAACTAAGAAATAAAACGTCAACCTCGGTTTTCTCCTCCAATAATGATCTTACGATGGCGAAACTTACATTAGAGTTCTCGTAGTACAGTTTATCGATCTAAACCAAGTCATTGTCTCACTTTTAAAGAATGCCACGTGGTCGAAATTCAGAAGCGCTCGAATACGGCATCTCTCATAACCATATTGTCGTAAGACGACCGGAAGGCAAACGTCATCATCTTTTTCTTCCCAGTCGAGGTATTGTGCCTGCTCTGGGACCCTCCGAAAGCTGTGTGCACCTATTGTGGTTTTGCACTGCCTCCAGGATCGGAGGCGCCTCGCCTAGATTTGCAGTGCCTCCGTGATCAGCCAACCATTGTCCAAGTCGCGGTCTCGTGCGGTGACGTCATCATGTTACATGACGACACGGGGCGTCATTTTGATGTCATGTACAAGTTACAATGACGTCACAGATTTGGCGATCTATGGCGTCATGTGGTGGCGTCATCAGATGGTGATGCATTTTGCCTCATTCGTGTTCCCGCGGGCGCAGGACAATTTTCGCATTCGATGAGGCATACGCGCCTTTCAGCCTGAATAATGCCTAATTCACACTGAAGAGTCCGCTCTTCACAGCGAGCGGAATACCCCCGCCGCCGAACCACAGCGTCGTTCGCACTGCACGCACACCGTGCCGCCGGATAGCCATTGTGCGCCATCTTCCGAGTAAACCGTCTACCACGAGGCGAGCGCGGGATGGATGCGCTCTCACCCGGATGTTGTCGGTGCTCGCAACTACGCCAGTACGCTTTTAAATCCGGTCGTGTAGACTTCCATATGCTTCTCTTTCGCGCCCTTTCGCTGCTTTAAACGACTATGCTGACGACTGAGCAGGAAGAAGCAGTACTGCTTACTTTGCTGGCAAGCCGCTGTCTTGAATTGCATGAAGTGCAGAAAAAAACCGTCTTTACGACGCGCGCCAGCGCCGGTGGTGGGTTCGTCATGCTCTGCAAGACCGCGACAAGCTCGGTCACGCCAACCTCTTCTACGAGATCGGGACGTGAAGTACTACAGAGAGTGAGTTAAGCTCGAATTGGTTACAACGTTCAGTTACGTGCACTGCGACATGACAAGCGAGTCGGGCTTGGCCGCAATTTTAACACGAAAGTGTTTTATGCCGGGGTTCACCAAGATTTGAAATGAGGTATTTCCGTCACGGAAATGACGTCAAAAAAATACGCATTATCAGAAGATAAAGAAAAAAGTTCCGCCAACGGGAGTCGAACCTACGACCTCTTGGTCCCGCGACAACAGATGACGGGCACGCTATCCACTGCGCCACGGTCACATACTCTGTAGGCGTTAAAAAAAGACCTTTTATATCTACCACTGTCCTCTCGCAGTGCTCTTGCTCAAGTGAAGTAATGCGTTATAACAGTGAGATGCACGATTAGTTCCTTCAAAGCGTCGTTTCTACGCGTCCGTCCCATTCGGCGCGTTTCGAATAGGAAAAGTGCAATTTTGTCAACGCATTAACACACTGCCAGGTGGCGACCTTACCCCTAGCATCGGCCTCGATCAGAGCATCCGTCCATAACAAACACTGGTCTGCAACGCGCGAGCGCGTTGCGTGGCCGTAGCTCCGCATTCCCAACTTAAGCTCGCCCCGCGAAAAACCGCAGCCGGCCAACGGGGGAGACTCGACGCGCGTTGCGTTTCCCTCTGGTCGGGCAGCGTTGTTCAATAACTCTAACCTGCCGCGAGTAGGCGACCTCAGCCCAAGTTCGACGTCCAATCAGTGACGCTGTTCTGGCTGTCGCACCGCTTTCTCTAATTCCGTTCTCACCGTACAGCTATACCACAAGCATCTATGACCGCAAGGGTCTGTTTAATCATTGATCATGGACGTTAGTTGTCGGGATACAGATGTGCCACCAAGCGTCAACATGCATGCATCCACGTTAAACGCTGCTATAACTGTTAAACACTAATAGACGTCGTGCAAGCTATCTTATATCAAGAATGCTATGTCACGCTGATAACGCGCGCGGCGTTCGTGACCGGGAAGTGCCGGGACGGCGGTGATAACGCCAGGAAGGTACGCGGGGCAGATGATTATTGTTGTGTAGCAAAAAAAACACCCTTTTTACTCGATTATTTCTTAGAGTGTATGTACAGTAAACATTCAACTACTTCTGTAAGGAGACGTTTCACTTTCGTGTTATACCGATTCCTATGACGGAGGGATCAACCACGTTTTTTTTCGAATTCCTCGTCTACTGCTCCTATTGGTTCGCGGCGAGCCGATCCGGCGGGAGACGCCGCGAAAATCGGTCCGACAGCGATCGGCGCGAAGAGGGCCCTCTCGGCGGCCGGAGTGTTCAGTGTGAACGAGCCAGGCGGAATAGCCAGGCGGAATAGCCAGGCGGAATAGCCAGGTGGTAGGAGGGGCGAAGCAAGGCACGCGTGTGACAACTTACAAAAAATCTTATTGAAAAATAATTGAAACGCCATTGCTCAGTGTTGACATATTGTACTGAATAGTCGTTGTCGGTCCATTGAAAAGTCATTGAGCTTATTGTTGACACGTATAGAATATTGGCCACCGAGCTTTTACCAAAATTTTATTGACATAAAAGTAGTTGAACGGTTGTCGACTTGTTATTGAAAGTACATGGAGCATTGATTTCATTTATTGACAGCTCTAATGAATAATTATTGACTTACAATTGAAGCAGCATTGAAATTCGATTATGTATTTATTGAAAGTACACGTACTGTACGTTTTAATAGTTGCTGAATGTTTGTACGTATACAAGTGCAATACGCTACCGCAATACGAACAATGCGTACTGAGGCACATGCACTGAGGCACAGGCCTCAGTAGGCATTGTCCAAAAGGTCTTTCACAGAACTTGAATAAGAGCTGCTGGGTGCGCTTACGTGGGTTTCATATGAGCGCACAGCTGTCTGTACATGCGCACTGTGATGTACAACGTATGCTTGCATAAAGAGCTACAGTAGGCCTGCATAGTTCGCGTGTTATAGCAGAAACTTTATCGTCAGCTATAACGCTTCAATATTGCCAAAACACGTGAAAACCTGGAAACACAGTAAGCTTAGCGAAAACTAAAATATGGACACGGGCACAAAAGCAATTACTCATACACAGTCACTCGGAGAAGTCAACTTCTTCATAAGTTCTCTGACCTTTCGTTTTCTTTCAAGAGGCCCAACAAAAGAAAAACGCAAATGTGCGGATATGTACTTTTATTGAAGCGAACAAATGCAAAAACCACATCATCAGAGAAGAAAACTATAACTAAGTGATTGTTGCCTAAAAAGCAGAATGGCAGACAATGATTATGTGACACTCGAAAAATTAGGTGCATTACTTACCATGAAAAAGAATAGCACGTCCTTCATTCATTTTAACGCGCAATCTGCACGAAATAAGGAAGACCAAATAACCGCTCTTATTTCAACTCTTGGCTCTGAACCTCATTTTGTTATGATGACGGAAACATGGCACAGGAACGAATCTGAAGTTTTAAAATCGCCCGGCTACGCAACTTTCTTTTTAAATCGCCTAACAAAAAGAGGAGGTGGTGTTTTGATGATGGCTAAAAATTCAGTAAAATGTCAGCTGGTTCAAGAGTTTTCCCACGTCACTAATGATTATGAAATATTGACTGTGCAAAGTGATGGTTTTTTTTATTGTGGTGTTGTACCGCCCTCCTAGTGGTAACAAGTCGAATTTCCTAGCATTCCTAGACACATACTTAAGTTGGGTTGGAGACACTGGTAGTAAGCTAGTTCTTGCAGGTGATTTCAATATCGACATTGCGAAACCATCAGAAAGTCAGTTTGAACTATGTCAAGTTATTGAATCAAATGGGTTATCTAATGTCATCACCATCCCAACCCGCATTGACAAAAACAGTGCGACATTAATTGATGTGTTCATTACTAACATAGAAGCTATGAAATGTTTGTCCGGCGTACTAAGCGCACCCATCAGTGATCATCTTCCCATTTTTATGCTGATAAATGAAGCCGTAAATCATGCGCCATCCCAACTCAAAGAACCAACGGTTATCCAAGATATTAATGAATGTATATTGGCTGCATTTCGCAGGGAGATATCGTTAACCGATTTGGTCAGACGTGTATCGCGAGCAAGAACCAGAAGTTGCCTATAATTTTTTTCATGACAAACTGATAACAGTTTACAAGAAATGCTTTCCGTACAGACAGCTGAAGCATACGCGCAAAGCTAAAAAACCGTAGGCTGACTAAAACTTGTTTTAAGGAAATAAAACGTAAAAATAAATTATTCGAAAATGTCCTGAAAAACAAAAATGAAGAAACGCTTAAACGTTTCAAAGTCCAACGAAATAAAGTAAACAGTCTGTTGCGTTACGAAAAGAGAAAATACTGAAACATGTTCAACAAAGATGTAATGAGTACACAAGACTTAGCTTGGTCTAGGCTAAATAAGTTTCTTGGCCGCAACGGTGATGACTTCAGGCCTACTGAGCTAGTGATAGACGGTGACGTTATTGGTAAAGATGATTTAGCAAACTTATTCAATGATTATTTTATATCTCTAGCAAAGCGACATCACAATTCAGCTTGTGCCACATATTTATCAGACAGGATCTCTGAGAGTGCGTTTTTGGCGCCAACAACAGCCAGCGAAGTTGCAAATGCTTTTTCGTCTGTGAAAAACAGCACGTGTTGTGACGCATATGGTATACAGATTAAAGCCCATCAAACACGTGTTGGATATCATTGCTGAATTATTAGAGCATATATTTAATCTTGTTTTTTCCACCGGATTTTTCCCACAAAAGTTGCAAGTCGCAAAAGTGGTTGTGTTGTACACGGGAGGAGATAAAAATGCACTTAACAATTACAGGCCGATATCTATACTTCCAGTAATCTCAAAAGGACTTGAAAAACTAATTCAAAAGCCTATGGCTTTCTTTCCTAGATAAGCACCACATCATCACTTCTTCGCAGTTCGGTTTTACCATAGGCCGTACGACTGAACATGCTCTTTTAGAGCAGAAGGAATTTATACTCAGTGCTTTTGAACGCGAACTACACACTTTGGGCATCTTCGTAGACTACTCAAAGGCGTTCGACACAATAAATCGCATTACACTGCTAAATAAATGCGCACACTATGGCTTTCGATGTGTTTTCCTACAACTTATTGAATCATACCTAATGTATCGGCAGCAGGAGGTAGTCGTCGGCAACTGTACCTCCACTTTACTAAAAATTTCAGCGGGTGTAACACAAGGTAGCATATTAGGGCCTTTGCTTTTCTGCATATACATAAATGACATTGTAAAAATTGACACGTCCTGTAAAATGTATTATATACGCCGATGATACAACCTTGCTTCTTACTGCTGAAAATTATAAAGGCTTAATTAATGACGCAAATCAGGTACTGCTGAAGCTGGCCGCATGGACATGCATTAACTGTTTAAAATTAAACACATAAAAAACAAAAGCTGTACATTTCAGGCCTAAAAATAAACAAACCCCTTGTCATGTGCCACTAAAACTTGGCAGTTCAGAACTTGAGATAGTACCGCGCATTAAGTGTCTGGGAATAATTTTCGATGAACACATGTCTTGGAACGCCCATACTGAAAAGCTATCTGGCACTATATCAAGGATTTCGGGCATTTTATCCCGGGTGCGTTTCTCGCTACCTAAGGCAGTGAAACTTCTCATCTATAAATCCTTGTTTTTATCTCACGTTAACTACTGTCATCTGGTTTGGGGTACGACCACATTAACAAATATCCGGAAATTGCACGTCATACAGAAAAGGGCTGTTAGAGCCATTGCAAATGTTCCTTATCGCAGTCACACCGCCCCCCATATTTCACGACATGAATCTACTAACTCTGCCAGAATACTACCACGCAATTCTTGTGAAACGCTACCTGCCAGGATTAAAAAGCGACAACTTTTTGGGAACGATTGGTGAATTAAACCACCGCAACATCCTTTATAACACTCGTTTAATTCACACGTGGTTTATCCCACGCACGCGCACTAACTACGGCAAAGAAATGCTGCGCTTTCTCTCTTGCCGTTTCACTTGAACGCCATTTCATCTGCCGTCTGAGTGAAATTCCATGTGCTGTTACTTCGACTTATATCTGTAATTTGTTTACAAATTTTCTGTGTTTCTCCAGCATTATTTTTTTTCCTTGCACATTTGCCCTGTAAGTGTTTTGATTGCAAGTATAATAAGCGTATGGGCACATGCCCAATATGACTTTGGTGCAAATACTGTATTTCTTGCATCGTTAACACTCTCAATGATTTCGGATGTATAAAATGATTTGTATTTTTCTCAGTTTTATCCTTTGAGTTCATTATATTTCAATGCTTTGTTACACTTGTAGAAACTGTCGCTGAGATTGTTTGCTCAGTTTGTACATTTTCATTGTAGTAACAATGTTGCCTATGCCGCCCCTTTGTAAGGGGTCGTGGTCCCAGTCAAGCCCATTGCAGGCTTTTTGACCACGGCCCTCAGCATCCCGAATGTTGAAATAAATAAACTTTGAAACTTAATTGGTGCAGCCTTTGTTTCAACATGTAAAAGGTGAGTCCCTCCTGCAAAAAATATGAAAAAAAAGGAAATTGTGACAAATTACTACCAAGAAGTCGGCGTGAAAAGGTGAAAACTCCATCACATCATACGTCTGCAGAAGGGCGAACATGCTACAAATCACCAGGCTGAAGCGACACGCGAGTACACGTTTTTTACTGCCCCTCTCGAGAGACGCAAGCTTTACAGAGCGCGGATATTAACATGGAAGGGAAACGCTAAGCCACAGCTTTGAAAGCGCGCGTCGACACACACTAGGCAAAGTAACATCATAGCACATAAAAAAATTGGGGGGACCCTTAATCTTCGCCTTTAAGAGTTGGACGTGATAGCGATATCCTGTCCCTAGTGCGTACTTCAATCACTTAGTGCATACTATGTAATGGGTAGCATGCTTTAAACCAGGAGCAATTATGCGCGGCAAAATTGGGAAATGTTTTCGAACTTGCTATGCACCCACTACGTGGTGTTAAGGGAATACGCGCTGTAAGGTGTGTGCCGTTTGTAATGGATGGCTGGCTTTAAACTACGAAATCGTTATGATAGTCACATATTCTGACGCCTGATGGCAATGTACGCTTGTACCACGCAATATTCATGGGATATTACATGTTATATTGCGACGTCTATATAAAGGACGCTTACGTTTGCGAAGCATGAAAGTTATTTTCACTGCATTTCCAAGCAGAGGAAGTTATTTTCACAGTATTTCCAAGCAGAGGCATGGCTGTGTGGTAGAACACCTGCTTGCCACGCAGACGACCCGGGTTCGATCCTCACTCGGACCCGAAAATTTTTATTATTTATTTTATTTGCATCTTTCTCGATTTTTCGGTCACGGACAAGATGATGATTTTTTGCTCACAACCAACGACGCCGACACCGACGCCGAAGCCGGAATTTCTGCGAAACGAGCTCTTTAACGCTATCGCGTTAAAAAGACGCATATATCCTCGCCCCGGAACACAATTCAACACTCGCCCTCACATATTCGAAACATTACTAGACTAGCGCATCCAGCTATCGGAAATAGCACTGTGCAGAAAGACACAACTGTGCTGGTACAAACATTTTCTTACCCGCAAACTTGCTGGAGACATAACAAAGAACACGACACCTGTCGTAATAGCGTGTGCCTAATTACGAGGCACAAGCAGTTTTGAAGACGACAAAAAAGTAGTGCATGCGCTCGAATGTAAGCGTCAATGGATACCTTGAAACAAGCTCAAATAAGTGCCAATAAGTCAGTATGTTCGAAACTGAACAGAAATGGAAAGCTACATTTATATTAGGACAGTTCAATCATGATGGCACAACACTAACGCAGTCAAGTACTTCTGAAACATGTCGCGCATGCAGCCGATGTAGCAACAAAACACGCGTTTTTATTCTTCATGGTTTTCGAATAAAAGGGTGTACAGGTAAAGAGAACGAACTCACCTTCAACGATGGAGCCCGTAGTTTCTTAATCCGCATATTCCAGGAGTGGTAAAAGCACATCAAGGCGATCCGTCCATTCCTGCAGCTAAGCAGAAATTAAACTGCGAGAGTCGCGCACGCAAGCTGAGACGTCCATTTCTCCGTCGGAACGATTACCGAACTAAGCCTCACAGTCCGCGCAGCCGTCACTCGCAGACAAACGTACTTGCATGCAGGTCCACAACTGCTGAACATGCCACGAAGTAGCTTCTTCACAAGTGCGTTCATACCTTCCATGAATCACGGTATTTACACTGCACGAAATAAAGCGAGAGGAGGCGAGCGCGCCACATGCGACCGGCACGCTGGAATTCAATGCGCTCAACTGACACAGACGGCAGGGCGGATATCCATCCGCGATGTCGTTGTCAACGCCGCTGCGAAGCCCGTGAGGTAGTTAGGCTGTTATCACTGTTATTAGTTCCTCAAAGCTTACTGGTTAAAGACCTTTGAACACTTCATGATTATGACTGCTGACGCAATCCAACACCTCACAAATTTACCCTCTTGCGCGCTACTTTCTTCGTCGCAATATGACATGGCGCGCAGGCTAGCAAGTTGCAACATGTTGCGGCGTTGCCGCGGTTTCTGCAAGGAGCGCAAGGCGCGGGTGGCGTTGGTTCGCCAACAGCAGGAGTAGTAATAAAACAAAATGTAAAGGGAAGATAGTCGCCGGTACATCACGTTCATCTGATATCTCGTTGCGGTGAGGTTTGAGATACACGGTCTTATTGACACCGCGTGCAGGCAGGCGTCGCATTCTGCGCCGAGGCCTACGCGATCCGTTGCGAGATACCTTTATGTCATCTCATCGTGTTGTGCGCGTCTGCGGCGGTACACGAATGATGCCTACCTTAAAAAACTGCATATGAACGTTATATTCTCAAACTACTATTCCTTTGGGGCCACCATAGTCGAGCAGTGCTGGGCTGTTGCCGATTATCTATCGCGGGTTCCATCCCGGCCGCGGCAGTAGCATTTTAACGGGAGTTCGTTAAAGAGATTGTTATGCAGAAATCCCGGTGTCGATGGCGGCGTCGACTTCAATGTTGAGCGAAAGACCAGCGTTGGCCCTGAGTGAAAATTTGAGGTAGATGCAAATAAAGAGAAGAGCCGTGGGTCGTTTGCAATTTGGCTTTGCGGCACAGGAAGTCTCCACCGAGAAGCGAGATCAGGCTAGCGATTGTGAAAGCGATATGGAGCGTGCGCGCTTTTGTGTGTGTGCGTGTGCGTGCGTGCGTGTGTGTGTGTGTGTGTGTGTGTGTGTGTGTGTGTGTGTGTGTGTGTGTGTGTGTGTGTGTGTGTGTGTGTGTGTGTGTGTGTGTGTGTGTGTGTGTGTGCGCGCGTGCGTGTGTGTGTGCGTGCGTGTGTGTGGGGGGGGGGGGGGATATCGCGTAAAGGGGTCCCCCCATTTTTTTTTTAAGTAGGCAGAAATGCTGGAGGCTGATTTCCTTCGAATCAGGTGCATTTTAAAAAGCCCCAGGTGTGTTAACTTCCCGGAACCCTCCACAGCGGAGTGCCTCACAATCATATTGTGGTTTTGGTGCATACAACCCCAGCAATTAATTAATCAAGCTTTCTTTGTGTATTCAGCGGCAGTGCAGTTGCTGCCCACGGCTGTGTACATGGACGTTACACTTTTACTGCGTTGTTTGCGTTACTGCAGCAAGAAGTCAGCTATAGCATTGCTGCCGCCTGAATAGTCATGTGGTGAGTCGTTCGGTTAGAGCTAATTAAACGGACAGGCTGGAGAAATCACGTTGCCAAACGTATATAGCTAGTACGCAAGCGATAGAAGACCGCATATGCACAGGACGTTTGTAATATGCGTTCTATTGGGGTATGCACTGCTTACTTGGGGTGGTTTCATCCATAAAAAGGTTTCGATACTTTACAGGCTTGGCAATGCGCGCTCATACGTACACTGCAACTCAATAAAGGCGCAACGATAAGTCAACATTTTTTGTCAATGACTTTTTCGTTGATGTAATCAACAGAAAAAAAAACATTGAGTATATATTGAGCAACGTCAAGACATCTTGCCAAGTTGTTGAAAATCGGTTGATTCAATTAATAGTGACGGGAATGTCAACAACAACTCCATAGTCATTTTTATAAAGGTGGAGGCCTGGCATATTGACAGCAGCGGTAGCGCACGAGTGAGCCTACCGGGGATCAACTTTCTAAAGAAGAAATGAAAGGCATGACAAATTGTCTCACGCGTCACACCAAAGCCGTTGTATGTATTCTGTTTGAACCAATAACAGCGTTCCAGTCGTACTATTCCGTTTCGCCTACTTAAAGCTGGGTCGTTTCCGCATTATGAGCCTGGCCCATCAACCGTGACATACGCATGGAAAGAATCGAGCGGAAACAAACGGTAAAAAGCAGTGGTATTGTCATCTCCTTCGAAACTGGCTGCCGCATCTGAATTCTTATTAATAGATTGGGAAGACAAGCAAGCGAACACCGCTTGGCGCCACACTCGCTGTAGCTGTCGGCAATCACCCGTTCAAACGAAAGTTGCATCCAAGACAAAAATGCAATGAGTATCATTTATCGTTCGCTGTACAATAATTCTTAATTTTTTTGTTCGTGCTAAAGCAAATTATCATGATTGTCCGCGTTATTAATGCCCTCTGCTTACTGGTCGCAATAACGAACTCGACATTGAAAATCGCTCGGCTGCTCACGCGAAAGTCGTGGGTTTGATTCTGGCGGCGGCCATTGAATTTCGATGGAGGAGAAATCCGAGGACCGTGTACAGCAGAATACCAGTTTTCTTTTTCCTGAAAGTTACAGAAATACGTTTTTTTTTTTGGATTAATTAATGTTCAGCCATGTCTTTTATGCAGTTTTTTTTTTCTGTACATGAGCCTGTTCATGTATTGTACTTTTGATTCTGCCCGTCTGCTGTTTGTTGCCAAAAAAGGAACACAGACCTCGTCAGGCCGTTATGTGGCCTTTTGTCTTTGTTCCTGTTATCTGTGCCACGTAGAGATGCGAAATAAACTTCAAGTTCAGTTCACCAGTTCAGTTCACATGGTCAAAATTTCCGGAGGCGTGAACTACGGCGTGCCTCATAATATATGGTGGTCCTGGCCCATAAAAACCAGCTATTAGTTATAACTCCGTCTATCGCTGCTTTAATTTATTCTGAATAACTCACCATGAATACGTCGCTCGTACTCTCTTACGCTTGCTGCGTTATTGTCTGTTCGACGTGCCTGGTTGTGCAGCGAAGTGATGTCTCAGTATCATGTATTGGATATATTTGGAAAGCATTTCACGGAGATATTTGCTTTGTTGTCCTTCCACCTGTACATGATTGTATATGACGGCAAATGAATAATTTCATGCCATTCCAGTTACCTTTAAATTGTATTCTTATGCCTCCGCAGCTGTAGGCAGTGGATGCCCGGACACTGATGCCTGCATCGCAAGTTGCAAGACTCAGCGCTTCAGAACTGGAAGCTGCCAGACCTTCATAGTGGACGTCTGCTTGTGCCGAGATTGATAAGCTCCATAGTGGGAATCTGCATGGGAATAAATCCCTACTGAATTGGCAGTACCCAGGACTCTTGAATGCGTTATTTGTTCAGTACGCTGTCGCAGAAAAGCAATGGGGGGAATTTCTTTAGTTCTCAGTTTTTTTCCCTGACTAAGCCTATGCGCAAAAAAAGCCCTCATTGTGGAATTTTTGTTTCTGACTTGTATAATTGTTGCATTGTGCTCTATACTATAGAGCAAAGGGTGTTAAAAGAATGTGTGCTTCGTCCCTGCGGGGACTAAAGGGGCTGCCACAACCATTAATCCCTTTAAGGATTAACGACGCTGAGTCTAACATTTAGTCCCCACAAATCACCTTAATGGACAAAAATTTTGTCGTCACATTATTACCTTACCGTGGAACTGTTGTTAGTCCCTACAGTTGCACCTCTGCTGACCCGAAGGTCGCGGGTTCGATCCCGGCCGCGGCGGTCGCATTTCGATGGTGGCGAAATGGTAGAGGCCCGTGTACTGTGCGATGTCAGTGCACGTTAAAGAACACCAGATGGTCGAAATTTCCGGAGCCCTCCACTACGGCGTCTCTCATAATCATATCTTGGTTTTGGGACGTTAAACCCCAGATATTATTATTATTATTACAGTTGCACCTCGCTGAACGAACGGTCGGTCCACTCACACACTCTATTTGGATCAACTTTTTGTTCCCAATTCAAATCATACGTTCATCCGCAGGGTTGATTTTCTGCAGTTCCTCTCCGCAAGGCATTGTTAGCGCGCTTTTCTCTGCAGTGGGAAACAAATGGCGTGGGAAAGAACATGCGAAAAAATATCTAGTCATGCGTGTTTCGCTGCTTTCGCAGTCAATGTGAGAACGAAAGACAAAAGCGGTACAATGAAATGTTTTATTTTCTATATACAATGAAGTTTCTGCATTCTGTCAGTAAATTAATTTTCAAATGTCCAATACAGGTCCAACCACGTTGTCATATCTCGTACAGTCTTCTTTGTGAAGCTCCTCCAACGAAAGGGCTAGATGACAGTCATTGCACGCGACAGCGCACACAGCCCTCGGCACGTTGTGGATAACGGTTGCATCCTGCGAAGCACAAAAAGATTGCATATAGTTAGTCACACGTGAATGAGAGGATGATGATCCACGCACATGGTAGATACGTGCAAGGTGAAATAAAAACACGCGTCTAAATTATGCCATGCAAGTAATTTCACCGTGATGTCATACACCGAAGACGCTATTCGAGCGACATAGCGCAACATCTCAAGTGCGGCAGCCGCAGCCATCACACCGTGGCGCCGTCCACCACCTTGCAGCCAACGAGTCGGCGAGTTTTCTGCGAGTGGCGTCGTACAGCTCGAGCAAGCGCGTCAGCCGCCGCTGCCGCCAGCGAACCTTCAACGACCTGCAGAAGAGCGAGCGAACGCAGGCCGCAGCCACGAACGGCGCCGAGCTGCTTGCGAGCGAGCGAGGAGGAAGCCGACGGTAATGGCGACCATGTTTCGCAGAGTTCCGAAGCACAGCTAAAGTCGGTTAGGTAATACCCCCCTCCCCCCAACCCATGCTGGTGCATTTCAAGCGTCCGACATACAATCGAGCTCGTTGACGGCCACCGCAATGCGTTTTGGACGAGTCCCAGCGCATCGGCAAGGCCTCTGCCTAATATCGCGAGCCTGGAGCTCATCACCGCGGCGAACCCAGAAAAACAAGCGTCCGGGCAGCCGACGGTAATGGCAGCCAATTTCCAGGCGCTCACGAAGCACAGGCGAGCTGACGCCCAAGCCGGTCTTCGCGGTGAATTTCGTGCGCGAGATATACAACACGATCGAGCCCGTTGCCAGCAATCGCGATGCGTTTCGCGCGCGCGACAGGTACGGCAGAGTGAAGCATTATCACTTGTGGAAGAATTCAGCGCCGATTTCTGCCCGCAGCCAGTTTGAAATCATGCATACCGATAGGCCTTACTGTCTTCTCGGCCGCCTTTTCCCAGCCGGTGGCGACGCAGCTGAGGCAGCGCCGTTAACTACGCCGGATAAATACAGCATCACGTCGCGGCGTGACCAGCTCCAAACTTCATGAGGGCAGCGAAACGTTAAAGCAGCACCACACGCTCATCCACGCATAGGTGTATATCTGAGGCACCGCCACCGCGGTGTAGTTCCGACATGGTCGAACTATTGTCGAGCGCGACACAACCGCCAACACGCCACCACGAACACAAGTGGGAAGACTGACGCAAGAGCGAGGACCGGTTATTACCCTTGACAACCGGTTTGCACACGGAATGTATCTGCACACGGCCTGCATGTCCCGCGCGGTTCTTTCCTTTGGAAACTAACTAGTTTGCTCACGGCACGTATCCCTCTTTGGTTGCTCCTCAATGGTCTATCCGTTCATCGCGCGCGCCTACTGGGCTCTGTTGCTTCTATTACGGGTAATTTTGCCTTACAGTGTACATAATTACTGTGCGAATGAATCACTTAACAAGTCATCTTTTTAAAAGCTTTATCCCAGGCACATTCCTTTTTTGTGTTTTTCATAGATGAATTCTTTAATGTACTCGTATACGAAGGCTGCCGATTATATGACTAGGATGACGCATTGTACATATTTCTCAGCACATACTAACCGCTTTGCAAGCTTTACACTGAGCTCACCAACGTCCGCACGTGGTCTACCTTGAACTAAGTGTACATTCACCCTTTTGAACATTTGTATTTTACCGTAATCTCTTTTAAGTGTCATTAAAATTTCTGTATATTACTCCAGACTGGTAATATCAGAAAAAAAAAACACAATTCCCGAAGCCTGCATTAAGCCGCGCAAGCCTTGAAACGGCGCAACTGGACGATTCCTAAGACTAATCTGGTTCCTTCTGTGTTGTTTCTAGGCGTTAGCTATGTCATGCCAGTTGTTTATAGGCTGCTTCTAGGTTGTGGCTAGGCTTTAGCTAGGTTATGATAGGTTGTTTAAATGTTTGTTTACAGCGAAAGCTGTTTTGGGATCCCAACAACAGCTGTTTTTGCCGCCGTTGTTGTCCACCGCCGCAGCTACCGGTGTCCGTAACCACCATCACTCGAAATAGGGGAAAAAAAAACGAAATAAGTACAAAATATCCTGAAGAGAATGGGTTTAGAAACCGGGCCCTCTGCGTGGCAGTCCAGTATTCTACCACGGAACCACGCCGGTGCTTGGTAATCTTGCAAACAGAACATATGCAGGCTTCATATCGGGGAAGGAATCACGTTACCATGTGTAATAGAGCGTTTTGGAAGTGTAAAATAACAACCAGGCGTCACAGAATGCGAATTGCATAACGAGTGGGTCGGTGAATGCTTCCAACCCATTAGAAAACGCTGAGCCATAATTCTTTCTCGCCGGAGCTTAGAGTTCCCGCGATGGAAATCGACACCAGACACTGCAGCATTCCCCGAGAACAGAGAGAGCGCATTACCGTTGCACCCGTACCACGGAATGTCCACCCTGAGTGAATACAATGTAGGCAGACGACGGGCTAGGACTAAAGCCCTCCTGGAAGATGCCCACTCACATGCCCGGAGTTGCTGTTTCGTCGACGCTGCGGAGCATGTGACTATACCGCTGATCTTCACGGTTCATGTTTAATATTTTTATTGCGATAGCAATTATGTGGAGACTCTTGGAGACTCTCCTTGGGCTTCTGCCATCGGCGTCGCCGTCATGTTCCGTGTAAAGTCTAAATCGATGAGATCCCCCCCGCGAATCCTATGTTCAACCAGCGGGTAAAAGCGTGCGAGCGGGGACGATGAACGCGGCTGAAGCAGAGGTTAAACGAGCCGACGCATCTGCATCGCACGGAGGGCGCGTGCGATAACACCACCCCGCGTGCGAGGCCTGCCCTCGATTTCTACTCCAGCCGAGAGGAACTGTCCTGAAGGAGCATGAAAGAATGCCGGGAGGGGTGGGGAGGGGGGGTGTCGTTTGAGTAGAAGCCGCGAACTTTGATGATAAGGCCGTGGTCGCGATCGCTGGCGCGCGCACTATCTCGGCAGGTATCATTAAACGCCTCGTATACTATTCTACGTGCTCGACTGTCAACGCGAAGCAACTGCGCGAAAACCGCTTTACTCCCTGGAGCGGGAGAGAAGCGGTTTGAGAGAGAGAGAGAGAGAAACATAAGCTCTTAATTATGAAACAGCTAACATGGACAAATCCATGCCAACCCGATGTGGGCGGACTTCCCGTGTTTTCTGGGACTGGAAAAAAAAACACGGCAACTACTAATTTCATTTCAATATCAGTTCAAGGCAGCCTAAACCAACGGCATTGGGGTAGTATCTGGGAACGATTGCTATATGCTGTTTCTTTCCTTCACAAAGGACGCAGCTAACAACTTTCCTACCATGCTCATCGCATTTTTTTGTGAGGTTCATTTGTACGCAATCGAAGCAAATTACCATATCTTCATCTGCTATGCCTCAGAAACACGTGCACAATGTTTCTTGCGATGGTTCACAGCTTTGTACCTCCAGTGACTTGAAAGTACGTATCACCGAGAATTCTGTTGTGCCCACTTTAGGATGTGTCTAGATAAGAACGAACTAGCAGTCGTAATATCCCTTCCCAGTTTTGATGAAATTTAATCCTTGCGCAGGTTTTAAACCCAGAACAATGATTTAGAAGCTATTTCTGCGAAAAGAAATCTTGTTGGAATAAAAAAAATTATAAATCTTCGTCGCAGAACACAATTCTCTGCCAAATTTTGCAATTTCAGAACTTTAGGGCACACCAAACGAATAAATACGATGGGCTCCTAAGTCACAATACTTATTTCCATGAAACAAGAAGTGAAATTCATTCTAACAATTTTATTTCCCTTTGCTATGAAAAGAATTTAGGTGAAAAAACAAGATATGGAAAGCTGCACAAGATACCTGTGTCTGAGGAACATATTGCTGCAGACAATTTTAAGTTAAACTAAGGACAATAAAACTGGTTGCATTATCATTTTGATGTAAGTGAGATTTCCTTTTTTAAAAAAGTCGTGTTTTTCGCTTTCACCGTTATACTTCAAAATAGTACGTATGTGATTAACCAAAAATGCCGATGTCCTGAAAAAAGTTGTCTCAAAAAGGCGATTCTTAATATTGACAATCCACCAAGAATGCAACCAACTTCAAATATACGTGAAATAAACAGTGTTTATCGGCCCAGTCACGTCTTCGGAGTAAAATTTTGATGTTTTCGCATTTGTTTCCAATTTTGTTGAGTATACCTTTAGAGGACAGTTGGTCTAAATTTCCAGAGACCTGTACCTCGTAGTCCCTCATAATCATATGGGGGTTTTGGGAGGCAAACGTTTCTCGTTTTCTTCTTTCTTTCTTTTTTTCACGATTTCACGTTTCATTACCTTTTTCGGCACGAACAGCCAGCAGCCAAACTTCATTGTAATAACCGATAATGCGGCGCGGCGGCCTTTGTAGTATGCGGCTTATTTCACCATAGAAACCACGGGAAAGCTGACGGTGCCGTATCATTGTTATCACCGATATGTTGTTAAAATAGGTATCGTTAATGATGGGTTCCACATGTAGTTTGCACGTATTTTTGAATTCTTGCGGTCCCTCTGATAATGAGAATATTCATATGGCCGGTCAGCCAACATTTCAGGGGTGTCTACTAAAGAATCAACAACAGGAGCAACAAAGAAAAGCCCATGTGCGTTGGAATCAACAACACTGGCGCACTATTTTTGATTATAGGTAGTGAAATGTTTTTTGCTCTTTTGTTGGTCTCTCAAGTGAAACACGGTCCGAATTGTTCGTAAACAAATTAGCGCAGTTTTACCCTGCACAGCCTAATGAGCGAGTTCATCTCTTGAGTCATACAGCGGGTACATATAGTTTCATATTACACTTATCGATGTTTTTGCATGACAAAGTTAACTATAACACTAGAGCAGCCTCACCGTTTCTACGAACTGTCTTTATCTATTTCTCAAGTACACGCGTATCTGGAACCTTGAGTACACAGATAATTGCTAATGTTTCTCAACCAACCCACTGACACAAATTTTAGATGTGAAGCATCTTATGGCGAAGCTTAATCCGGTGGTGGTGCGCGGCGTGACCACCCTTACTGCGCATGCGCAAACCCTTTCAAAAAAAATTAAAAATAAAAACCTCCTCTCCCCCCCTCTCTCTCCTCTAGGCATCCCTCCCCGCGGCAACCACACCCTCACTGCGCATGCGCCTTCCCTCCTCTCTCCTTCTACGCTCCCCCCTCTCTCCTCTAGGCATCCCAGCCCACGGCGTCCACACTCCCACTGCGCATGCGCGTCCCCCCCCTCTCTCTCCTACGCTCTCCCCTCTAGGCATCCCTGCCCGCGGCGCCCACACTCCCACTGCGCATGCGCGTCCCCCTCTCTCTCCTCTCCTACGCTCCCCCGCCCTCTCTCGCCTCGCGAGGCCGACGCAGGCAGCGTCTGCTAGCGAGTTTCTTGGTTGACAAAACCGACTGCTCGCGCTGCACAACCGTTCACTGGCCACCCCTGTATATATGGCAATGGATCTTGACCTCCATGCAGGTGCCAGTGGGAGATTTCTCCTGTGCGTTGTTGAACAATAAAAATTTTCGCAGCGTGCGCGTTAACTAAAAGCGGACTGCGGGTCTCTGTGTCCAGTCGGAGTCTTCTGTCTCTCATTCACCCCTTAGCAGCGATTGGCATGTTCCAGTAGAAAACACCGCTCCATCACTGCGTGCTTTGCGCCTCCCCAGTTTTCTCTCCTGCGGAACGCTCCGATGAGCGCCAGCGTCAACGCCGCCGCCAGTGTAAGCGTTAGCGCCCGCTGCTTCACATCTACACATGGTTCCCTTTAGCGGGAGATGGTGTAATTTTTTTCCAGCTCTGTACACAGTGCATGACCGCGCAGCGAATATCTCAACTTAGCACGAGCAAAAGGGGAGAATAGACGACCGTTATATATATGCACTTGGGGTAACTGGAAGCGCGTCCTCCGCGATCAGAACCGGCAAGGCGCTGTTGAGGATTGCGGAGGCTACGCTTGTACTAAAGCCGTGGCAAAAAACCTCCTAGCGGCAGAAACAAAAAGCCAACATGAGCGTCACATGGGCTCCGAATACGCAAACCTGCCGGCGCGAAATATCGGAGGCAATAGACCTGATGTAGGATAGCTGGCAGCTGTCGAAGGCTTGATGTAGCTACCGATTCAGCGTACCAATTCGGCGCTATTTTGGAGGCTTGTGTCCGAATGGCATCGCTGTCGCTATTTATAGCTTCTTGCTTTTATCTTCTTCTTTTAGAGTAATCAACCGGGGTATAAAACTGTCAGACGAGTGTGTAAAGACCTTTACACGTTGCCGGTATTACCTAGTCCACTGCACTGACAGTTATTACATATAAAGAGCTGCCCCACAATGAGAACGAAGGTACAGCCGCGGCCACGTCTGTGTAGAGCGCGCGAGCAGCCGGTTTTTGCTCTGCGGGGCGACACCATTAGGCAGTTTCGGGATCTGACGTGGTCAGCCTCACTACTAGGCCGCGCATGCTCCTGACACACCACATCATAGCTCGAAACAGCCTCAAGGTGTCGCCCCGCAGAGCAAAAACCGGCAGCTCGCGTGCTCTACACAGACGTGGCCGCGGCTGTACAAGTTTGTCACAGAGTCACATGCAGGCCTGCCGTCGTTGAGAATGAACCTATGTGCTACGTCATAAATTTTGTCTGTCTGCTGTCAGTGTAGTGAATAAAGCGTTGCTAGCTATCTGAATATCCTGCGTGTAATGTAGGGCGGTTGTACTCACTGATGTACCAGTCGGTGTAAGCCTGGAATCAATGGTCAATTGTGCGCCAAAATCACGACCCAACTGAAAGACGACGAAACACATAGACATGACGGGCGCCTTTGTCCTGTCCACATGTTGCTTCGTCTGTCAGTGCGGTCGCGATTTCGGCGCACAGTTGACGTTTGATTCTAGGACGTTTGGGAAGAGGCTTTAGGCGCACGACGCTACTAGACGCACCGATGACGGTATATAAGAAAGTGTTGTTGACGAATTGCAAAGCGTATTTCCGTAAGGGAAAGCCTACGTCCTGATGTACCGTGCATATAATTGTAAATAAAATGCCCGCTTTTCTCACTCGTTTTAAATTAAAAAAAATTTCGCTGCCGCAGCCACCGACTGAAGTTATGTATAGAATTACTGTACTATTAAAATGGAAAAAAATTTACACATCTCACGCACGTGAACAAAAACCATGAAAGGTGGTAGTTGCTCCAAGGAGTAGGCACCCATTAGGTGGTATTCGATGCAGTATCCTTGCGACATGTGCACGGTGAATAACACGATACGCCAATAATATTCACGTTCCCATCGTCGCTTTCGGGGCCTACTAGGGCGCCTTACAATTTCAACCCGTTTCAGCCAACACAGTTTTGCGTCGCCGACTGAGCCTTGCAAAAGCCACCTCAGCGTGTAAACAACGATAGCGCACCCGGAACAGCACTTTTACAGCGCAAGCTGTTGTGAGAACACAACAACGGCCTAATTTTAGCGCCGTAGTTGTCCCCCGCCGCCGGCGTCCGTAACCATTATCGCGCGACGTAAGAAACAAGCCAATTAAATAAATACCTAGGATTCAATGTGATTCGAACCCGGGCCCTCTGCGTGGCAGCCCAGTATTCTACCACTCAGCTACGCCGGTGCTTGAAAATCGGTGGCAAAGAGACGCTATGCAGCCTTCATGTCGGGTAAGGAATCGCATCAACATGTGTTAATAAAGCGTTTTAGAACATTAAAGTAACAACGCGGCGTCACAGAGTGCGAATTGCGTAACGAGTGGGTCGTTGAATACTCCAACCCATTACAAAAGCCTCAAGCATTATTATCCATCTTCGTCAGCCAGAGCATCAACAAAGTGCACATAATGCCTGACAAGTGTATAGCGGGTACCATGCTTTTCCGAAGATTGACGAATAATGGCATAGTGGACGCTTACCTACTGTAAAATATGTGGCCAACTGAACAGCCGACACGATCTTACAAGCTCAGACAGACGTTTATTAGCGTCCGCACATGAGCCCAGAACGTAAAGATGGTTTTTTCTTCTCTTTCTCGAACGATCTCACGAGCTCGCACGCATGCTGGCCCAAAGCTCGTCGTCCTCTTCTCGCAGGCTGAAGGCGGGAAATTCAACACCTACTATACAAAAGTTATGATTTCATGGCGTTGTGGGTACCTATGCGTAGTGAGCACCATTTATGGCGTAGTGGAAACCATCCTTGTACCGGTGGTACAATGATGGTGGCGCCAGTAGTGCTTGCAGTAGTTGCCCCAACAGTGTTTCAATAAGACTCTATAAAGGCCGCTCTTCCAGCGTTCGCCGTGACTGTGCTGCGTGTTCCGCGCCGGCCTGGCGTTTTTGTTTTTCTTCTTTTTTTTCTCTTTTCTTTTTGACTTTCACGCGACAAATGCCCCTGTGCTTGAAGCATCTGTTAACCATTTCATTGCACACTGGGAGGGTACAAGATTTTTCCTAAGAGTGATAATCTTTTCGGGAGAACCTGATATATCCTCTTCCTGGGGTATACGTTAAAAAATTAAACGAGATTAAAGTACCTAAAATGCTTGAGAAATGCGCACAGTAAACACACACGCAAAGGACCCCACCAAACTCTAGCTTGTTAAGCTCTACAATTGAATACAAACTACAAACAACACGCTCCCCCACACTCGGTCCGTTCGCTGAGAAACGATGACCCGCCCGAACGTGTGTCAACTATTGGTGTCACGCGGGCACTTTGCATCGCGATCATGGCTGATCCGGAGTAGGCTCGATTCTGCTGAAGTGTTGCTACACGGTCATATTAATCGCGACCACGCCCTATCGTAATCAAGGGGATCGCAATCAGATCATCGCGATATGGCTTCCCAGATTGCGATTTTACAGACATGTGTGCCGAGTGCAATGCAGATTAGTTTGGACCGTATAGCAGCGACCATTGTTGCTCGCGAGCGATCAATGCGAATCGGACTGGCGCTGATCGCGATAAAAAATGCCAGCGTGACCCCAGTATGACACGTAATAGCTATCACAACGTAATAAACAAAGTAATGACGTCAACGACAATGCAGAGATGCGCAAGTAACCGCGATGCAGCTTTGAAGCTCGTACACGAAGCCGGTTAATCTGTGCCTGTAAGCCTACGACGCGAAAACTGTCGCGTTCCGGCATGACACGAAAGTGTTCCCTGATGAGCGCCAATGCTGTCACATGCCGCATCTATAAAGAACGGCAAACATAAACATGGTGGTCGTAACCAGCAGCCGGAGCAACGGAACGATCATCTGCTGCTCCTCGGCCGCGAGGATATCAATTTCCTGCAAAGCTTTTTTCAGCCTCCAGATGTCCCCAATCTCAGCAACACAGCACACGAAAATATGTCGGCATTGTCGTTCCTATCAGCCGCCACAAGTTGACACGATGACTCCATGTCTGCACATGGGAACACGCTGAGCTTTCAACATGGCGTAAACGCACACAGTGGCCACTAGATGGCAGCAGATATTGCATAAGGTCTATAGGCGCGATCATGTGTTCACGGTGTCACGTGGTGTCCACGCATCCATCCCACAACATGGCTCAAGCTCCCCATGTGGCTCATGCATTGAAACCTATAACAACGCGGGTGCCGCCATGATGGAACCATACTCGGTTTTCGGGCGACGTCTCACTCGCACTCGCCACTGCATGTTGCAACCACCCCCTGACATTTTTTTTTTATGTTTTCCGGTTTAATGGCTCTCAGTTTCCTTGCAGTTGAACACCGTCACATAAAGTCGAGTTGTTGGCTCATGGCAACAAAAACAAGGACGACGAGACACTACGATTCACACAAAATGCAAGCAAGCCAGCGCAATCGGCCGGGCGGCCACGCTCTCGATTGTTGGTACGGTACGAGGATGGTGGCGCCATCTAGTGAAAAAAACCTGCGAACGCTCCTTTCCGCGCTTCGTAAATTGCATAGATAGCGATTGAGTCTTTCCTTAAAGTAGTTGATATAAACACTAAATAATTTCCGTCCGTTTATAATACGTAAACACGCTTGTTAATGTTTTGTATTGCGAGAATCTGAGTGTTTTAAAACGCTATAATTAGTGCTTCTGTAAATTATTGTAATGGCGACAATGACAGTGTACCAACATGTCGCTGCTTACGTGGTTATAGCTCTATCGGCACAGCTTTTCCTTAGAGCCTGTAGTACCTCTATGGGTTGCGATATGTCGAATAATATGCCAGCAGAAGGTCGCGCAAGGTTTTTCTCACTGCTTCGTGCCACCACTGTATTTGCTCTCGCGCCAACCTGACCCGCGAAAGTTCTGTGGATTTCGCAATAAAGTAAGCCCCATTTTTACCGCTCTCGTGAACTTTGTCCGCCCTTGGCCTGTTCGAGGGCATACGCAATACTCATCCTTTGAATGTTTGCGCCGCTTATGAGTCGTACTTAGCCTAACGCGAAAGCATATCGCAGAAATGTGGGAGGCACCATCTGTTGCATTGTTTTGCGCGTGGCTCTTGCGTAGCTCGGAATGTTTACCGGTAGCGGCACGTGCCCTTGATCGTGAAACCGGTGTGAAGTGGATTAGCGGCGGGGGCTTGTCAGCTGCTGTCGCGTGTTGTGTTACAGCAGGTGTGGTATTACAGTAGTGTTACGATCGGCGCTTGGGCCGACGGGGGAGTGGCGTTCTCTGCTCACGGAACAATCCATGCTCCCTTCCTCGTTCACTTCCTTGTTCCTGTGTACTTTGCGCAGCACCTTGTTTAATCATGTACGACCGACTCGCCCAGCAACATGCATTATCGTGGAACAATGTGCCGAAAGGCTTCTTGCCGGCTGTCAGCCGTTCAAGCACGTGCAATGTCTTCACGAGCCGGGGTGCCAGGCGCCATGCGTTCCGACGTTAAAAGGTGATCGACGAGACGATCTAATTTTTGCCGGTCCCCACAACTTGCTTGAAGAGACATCGGCGTGTCAGCGCTGATGACAACCCGTCCCGCTTATATAGCGGGGAGATACTTCAGGGCGGCGGACCCTTGGATGCGCCAGGTTGCTTGAGCGTGCGACGCAGAAACCAGCGGACTTGACACATTTAGAGCCACTGCCCCATCTAGGGATCTGAGGAAAAGGTACTCGTCGTATTCAGCCTCCGCGGGCTCCTTCGACGCACGAGATCATCATGATGTAGCGAAATCTTGGTCTTGAATCTCGAGATGTTCGTCATATAACGAAATGCTCGCCGTCTAAATACTGTAATTAAACCTGTGTAAAGTTTCAATTTAGTCTCTTCATGCTCCATCGGCAACAGTGAACGAAATTTTTGTACTACGTCTGCGGGTGAATGTCCGACGAAACTGCGGATTTACGTTCGCTGCAGTCGCGATATAAGGCAACACGACCGAGGTTCAGTTGGCGTGTACTGTGTTGCTATTCTGACGTGTTATTGATACGTAAACAACCACATAGCAGGGGATTTACGAGTGTGCTGTGCATGGATTGAAATTATACAAGTGTAGACATTGGTTCCGGGTATTCTGCCGGCAGCCAACATTTTACCAATTGCAGATAATGTGCTGGCAGCAGTTCCGTAGGTTACGTCCAGCAGGTTGTCCCTTGGACTCTTGCGGTTTTTCAGTGTCTGTACGTGGTTTGTCAGTGTTTGTACGTGGGCGCCAGTAACCTACGCCGTACCGTTTCGCGGTTCTAGTTTGCTCGTGTCCTACTACTGCAGAGCCAGGAGCGTCAGCGAGACGGACTAGCGCATCCGCCGCTGACACCAACGCGATTCTCTTTTAATAGAAAATGGATATGCCGACATGTACATGCCGCCCATGTCTTCTTGTTCGTGTCTCTCTTCTGTGTGTTGTTTTTTCTAGCAGCATAATGTCATACAGGTTCTTTTTCATTATCCGTGTAACCTCACTCTCCTCTCTCTTGTCTTATGCCGGAAGTGGTATATTCGCAGAAGCTCAGGACAGAGTGGTTGAAAGATGCCTTGCTCAGCAAATGGCTGCAATGCAAGGCGTCTGGTGACGGAAAACAAGTTGCGGCGTGCAAGCACTATTTGCAGCAGATAGTCGGACCTGAGAGCTCATGGGAATAGCAAGAAGCATAGGGAACTAGATGGCAGTCATTCGTTCCAGAAGCAACTGGGCTTCACTACAAAAAGGCAAGTCCAGGCATGGAATGCTGCTGAGAACAGAACTGCTCTGTTTATCACCGAACATTGTTCAATTATGACTGCCGATCACTTGCGTCAACTCTGTAAGAAGTCCTTTCCTGAAAGCGAAGCTGCAGGAGCTTATCGAATGCGTCACTCCAAGTGCACTTCCGTGATTAAGAACGTTCTTCGCCCAAACTTGAAGGCACAGGACTGGCACAGGACATTGTGGACAGGTATTACAGCTTGATCGTTGATGAGTCGACCGACGTCGGTGTCACGAAATTCCTTGCCGTTTCTATCATCTATCAGAGTGTTCCCAAGTCATCGATCGTGACCACATTCATTAACTTGTGCACCATGGAAGTGTGCACGGGAGACGGAATTGTGGCGGCAGTGAAATCCACTCTGATGGGGTACTGTCTTAAAGTGGAAAGGGTGAGAGGCATAGGGAGAGACGACGCGAGTGTTATGGCAAGGATCATTAATGGCGTTCATCGGAAGTTGAAAGATGTGGCTCCCCAGCTCGTACTGATGCGCAGCGTCTGCCACACTTTGCAGCTAGCCGCGTCGGCTGTTACGGTGGAAGCATTGCCGACAATCTTGGAATACCTGATAAGAGAAACGTACAACGCGTTCGCAAAATTTTCTGCCCGGCCAATTGCGTACAAGAAGCTCTACGGTGTGATGAATGATGACGATCGACCACTCAAGTAGAGTGTACTAGAACAGGGGAGTGCCCGGAACGAGCTTCGAAAAGTGAAGCCCTAAGAGGGTCAGTCCGCTTGCGGCGCTGCGATCGGTAGTCTGCATTGTGTCGTCGTTTTAAGAGTTGCGCGCGGCTCCACCATAGTGGTGCAGAGGTAAAATGCCCGCTTCCCACTCGAAAGGCCCGAGCTCGAATAGCAGCTGTAGATGTTGATTTTTTATTTTTTAGATGCGAAGCATCTTATGCTCGGGGCTGTGTCCGTCCCTCCCGCGTCCCCCCGTTCGGCGTCCCGTGTCCCGCGTCCGGTCACTTTCATAAAGTAGGGAAGCAGCCACTATGCGAACCAGAACACCTGTAGCCAGCAGCAATCCCACGTAAAGACACTTCACCGTCAATCCCACGTCACCGTCACTTTAGCCGCGTACATCGCCTTGGCGTGAACCTAACGGCAACGTATGCAATGACCCCCCACAGTTAAACAATGTGCGCTACGCGCTTTTATTTCGTTGAAAGAAGACGTAAAATGAAATCTTGGCGTTTACCTTGAAACACGATGACAAGCACGGCGACTAGAGACGCAAATGCGCTATTTACGGCAACTCAAGAGTTCAAATTAACGAAGGCGATATCAGGCCACTTCACCATAGTTCACTTTCAGTAACAATTGTCATAGTTCCAGCAAACAGTGACGAAAACTGGCGGCAAAAGTTTCCTAAAATAATTACAAGCACTCTATTAAATGTGATTAGCCTAATGTCCCTGTTTTGTTTTATAAAATCGTAAAAAAAAACGGTTCCTGTATCTTGAATTTTACGTTGAATCTGCCATCATTTGCTTTAATACCATAATAGGTACTGCGTAGAAACATGACCTTTTAGATATACATTGCTTCATCGTAGACTCCGAGATGACCGCGTCGAGGGGTGTGAGTTAAACAGCAGATATGTTGTTGAGCTGGCGCTGAACTCCGTGCCTTCAAATTTTTTTTTATCTAGCTCTTCTTTCTTTATTTGAATATTAATGCAGTGTTGTAAGATAATGTGTACAGGTGTGAAAATTATTGCTATTGTTAGGAACTAAATCGTTTGTAGCGCGGAGGCATGCAAAATGTGAGCAATGCGGCCTCGTGGGCGGAGGTTATATTTATTCTTAGGCTGTCACCGACTATGTCTGTCTATCTATCTATCTATCTATCTATCTATCTATCTATCTATCTATCTATCTATCTATCTATCTATCTATCTATCTATCTATCTATCTATCTATCTATCTATCTATCTATCTATCTATCTATCTATCTATCCGCCTACGTACGGGTGGTCTCGTGATCGCCGCTTTAACTTTGTGTAGACCGAAATTGGTATGAGAGGGTAACAAATTTTGAGGAATATGACCGTCTGGCGACGACATCAATGAAAATCCTTTCGCGTGCGTCGTCACACACTTTCCTCCAGAGTCGTGTGGCACATACCCGCAATCCACGGGCCGCGGTACGCGGGTATGAGCTAAAGGTGATTGACAGTTTCTATCTACCCGGAACGGCCAGGACAGTTATTGTGATCTGATAACAGCTTTCGTTGTAAAGCATTTTGCACACCTATCGGTCAGGATCCGAATATCCTGTTTTGCGACATTTGATTGCGTGGCCTACACAGCTTTTTACACATCAGTGCCACAACGCGGTTCTATCACTGCTTCACTGCCTTCGTAAATATGTTGGGGTCGTCAGGTTCCGAGGAAGTCAACTGTCAGCGAACACTATATGTTCATCACATGCTTCATACAGTAGTGAATACCACGAAAGAAAGAAGACGTTACCGTAAAGCCCCGACAATACAGCTTCTCCCAAACCTAACGGGCCAGGTTGGATTTCTTGTAGGGATCAGAACTCTTTTCTTCGAAATTGGAATCTTAAAATTTTCATACTGTGGAGTGCTCACGCTGTTCTAGAAAAAGAAATTCGACAGAATATACACACCACTACATTGGCACTCGCCATTTGGTTTCATTTATGCAACCTTTCCATAGTAATGCTTTTTTTGTGTTTTTTTTTTCACAAATCTGATTGTTTTTTACAGTTATTCAGGAGTCTACGAAGTGGATGCGAACATGCTCGGATAACATTCTAGGGCGGAGAGGTTGACCACAGTAAAAACAATTGCGGCGGAAAATACTCAGCCACGAAATGCCTAAATGCTTGTCCGGTTCAAAGCAGAATGGCACAGTTTTTGTTATGGAGGCCGTTCACTATAACATAAGTATAACGAAAGCGAGTGGCTTGTCATGCTATGTTATTTTGGCTGGATAAGAAAACTCGCTGTAGAAAACAACCTAGGCTTTCGCTGAAAACATTTCGCTGGAAGAGCTGCGCCATTCTGGGCCAAACATGTTTACGTGCGCGATCACGCTCCAAACCAACCCTGCAGTAGGGTACGCATTTGGGCTGGCTGGTTCATGATTTCCAGTAGAAAACAGCGCTACAAGACGGGACGAAGAGAAGGCACAAACCACGGCGCTGACTAACAACCAAATGTGTTTTAATCTACCAGTCCCCATATATACATTCCACCACAATCTCAAGAAAAAGAGAAAAGCATAAAAGCAAAAAAAAAAAAAACGATAATCAGCCTGCGCCGAGGCAATAAAAATTCTCACTTGGACCGAAGTATTATCTCCTTCGGAAGGAGCAAAATCGACGGTAGGGTAACCCATGCCTCGCCGCCGTTATAGATGTGAAAAGCTGCAGAAATGAGACGCGCGCGTTCATCATAGTATAATGAGAGGAAAATGGAATCTTAAAAAAATGGCTGACAACCGTAATCATTACAATGAAGAGACAGTTGACTTTCTCTAGCTTGTTTACGGACATTGTTCGCGGGCTCGCGCATGCGGTCATTAGCGCGCCGGCCCGTTTGACCAACACAGTAACGCCCGCAAAAAAGACGAATCTTATACACGACAGCATCGCAACATTCAACAAACTTTTGCCGGTGTTTCTTACTACATCTTTTTGTCTCGGTCTCTCGATTTACTCGCTGGAACAGGCTACGAAATTTCTTTCTGGCAGAAAACAACAACCTGGCGCCTGCCCTGCTGACCACTTTCTTAAGATTGTGCACACAAGGTATGACTTTGTGCACATAAGGTATGACCGCTACTGATTGCTGCGGGTGTGTCGCCGATTGAACAGCTGTTGAGCACTTGTTCTTCAAGCCAGATACGAGGCTTTCTGCGATGCTGGTCAAAAACGTTTTTGGGAAACCTGCAAGCTTCAGACGTGCTACTTGAGAAAAAAAACTCGCTTCAACTTGGTGGTCGCAGGACCTCTCAAGCGCCGCCTCCATGCAAGCCCTTGCAATGCCACGCTTCATAATCTTCGAGTGCGCAGAAGAATAAGGGAGAAGGCTCTTTTACGACCTAGTCGCATACCCCCCCCAACAGACATGGTTGTTTGAGAACGAGAGTTCCAAGTCCAAGAAGCGTAGCCTATTGTCTGAGCGATGCGCAGTAGTCAAATGAAGTGGACTTAATCCCCACAGACAAGGTCGTTGAGAAAAAATTGGGGGACCCTTAATCTTCGCCTTTAAGAGTTGAACGCGATAGCGACATCCTGTCCCGAGTGCCTACTTCAACCACTTAGTGCATACTTGCTATGCACCCACTACGTGGTGTTAAGGGAATACGCGCAGTAAGGGGTTTGCCGTTTGTAATGGGTGACCGGCTTTAAACTACGAAATCCTTATGATAGTCACATATTCCGGTGCCCGATGGCAATGTACGCTTGTACCACGAAATATTCCTGGGATATTGCATGTTATATTGCGACGCCTATATAAAGGACGCTTGCGTTTGCGAAGCATGAAAGTTATTTTCACTGCATTTCCAAGCAGAGGAAGTTATTTTCACTATACTTCCAAGTACCTTGGTGTGCCGTTAGATGCCTACAGATTCAGTGCACGTTACTGGAAAGAACGCGTTCCTAAGCTTGAACGACAGGCCCAAACTTTTGTTCCACACCGCCTTTCCATCTTTGGGAGAGCTGAAGCTTGCAATACATTTTTAGCTACAAAGCTTTACTATGTATTGCAACTTATTCATTGCGCTCGGTCCTACATACAACGCTTTCACCGGACTTTCGCAACTTTCGTGTGGTCTTCCACTTTTGAACCAATGAGACGGGACAACCTATTCAGGCCAGTAAGGGAGGGAGGGCTGGGATTAGTTCATTTATATCTGTGGCAAATAGTTTCAAGGTTCTATTATTTTCGCGACTGTTCCCATCCCATTATTCGATCATTTCATGCAGATTACATTTGTTAATGCCTTACACGACTTATTGTTTCATCAGATTTCTCTATACGCCCGTGTTTGTGGGGATTCATGCAGGAAGTTCTCATCGCTGTTCGATTCCTCAAGGTCCGGTTTTCCATAGAATACTTATACACAGTATCACGCAGGAGACTCTACAAGGATTTGTTATCCATGCTTTTCCCACCTCCGCTTTACCGCTCAGTATATTCCGACCTTCCAGGACATGATGTGCTAAAACGAGTTCGTTAAATGTATATCTCTCCTGATACAAAAACCTTCTTTTACAAACTCCATACTGATACACTGCCGGTGAAATCATGGTTGCAGATGGAAAGGTATTTTTGTTTCTTCAGGTTAACTGCCGTCTCTGCGATGTACCAGAGACAACAGAACACTGTTTTATTAGCTGCAAAGATGCCATTCTGTTTTGGGACATCCTTCAAAGAACGGTTAAAAAATATTTTAACATTCATTCACATACGCTACGTTACCTTCTTCCAACGTCTCTTGATGAAGTGCCCTTTGACATGTTTTTTCCTTTATGGGACTGCACAGTCTGTGGAAAACGCGCATGCAAGACCGTAATGCAGAACCAATCACTGCTTCAAGTATGCATTTCATGCGTATGGCTCTCCATCTAAAGGACATTTACGAAGAACTTGACATCATACCAGACTGGCACCCCATCTTGATGAGGTGCTCATCCTTACCAGCCTCCCTGTGTGACAAGCTTTGAAGAACTTTTGCCTGTTTCTCTGGACTGGCACAGTATATATGTATGTAAGCTTATGAATGCTTGTGCAGTGGTTGTGCGATTATTGTCGCTGGGTTAATGCATCACTACATCATAGCGTTTGTGATAATTTCAAATACGCATAATAAATACCATGAAAAAAAAACAAAAGAGGCGTGGCTGTGTGGTAGAACACCTGCTTGCCACGCAGACGGCCCGGGTTCGATCCTCACTCGGACCCGGAATTTTTTTATTATTTATTTTATTTGCATCTGTCTCGATTTTTCGGTCACGGACAAGATGATGATTTTTCGCTCACAACAAACGACGCAGACGCCGACACCGACGCCGGTATTTATGCGAAACGAGCTCTTAAACTCTATAGCGTTAAAAAATTAGGTGCATCTTCCCAAAGGGAACCCTGATGGGATGCGAAGCAGCAGCGTTGCGCACGGGTGGCGTCACGGGTTGAACGGCGCTAACGCGGGTGCTGCGGTGAGCGCTGGAAGATTCGTTTGAAGCGATGGCTGGCGTAGGTCTTGTCGTTGCGCGTCAGGCGGCAGCTGCGGGCGCTCCGGCGAGCGCGCGGCAGGCGAGGGAGAGAGTGACGTCAGCGCGCACTGCGAGGGGAGCGTGACGTCAACGCGCAGCTTCGGCGTGACCTACTTGGCACCGCTCCAACACCTGCGGCGTGGGGGGAGCGCGTTGCGGCGCGTTCGTACGCACGGAGGGAGGGACAGAGTTACACAGCCTAGTCTAAGAGCTGCTTCGCACCTAAAACTGATGAAACTACTAGGTCAGGTAGCACATTTACCAGGTTTACCTGTAAGAAGGCTCGAACAATGGGGTGTGTACTGTCGCGAAAAAAGAAGTAGCGAGATACAAAAGGACACTTTGTAGATTCTAAAGTGTATTCGGCGAAAGCCTGTGGCCGTTCCACTGACTATGTCATGTCTTTTTTCTTTTACAAGTGCTCTCAGTGGGGTAACACACAAAGCGAATGTGCGTGTTTTCTTTTTTTAATTTTTTACCGCGAGTCGCAGCGAGACGTCAGACTAATCTTCCTCCGTTCGCATGCGTTAGTATTTTCTCGCACTTTGTGCATCGTGCAAACGCCATAGCGTTCCAGCGCTTAAATTGACGGGCCCTTTGTAAATTCGAAAGTGTATTCCGTCAACGCCTGTGTCCATTGAGACGGCGTCGGTCAGAATGATTGCAAACGCTGGGCACAGCGAAGCTACGCAAGCAAAGAGCGAGCGCTGTAGAGTCCGACGCGACCGGCGTCCGTTTGCGCATCCCCGGCGGCCACTTGGCTCCGTGCCAGAGCTCGGATGGACGGGACGGACGGACATGGACGGACGGACGGACAGACGGACGGACAGACGGACGGACACCGGACGGACGGACAGACGGACGGACGGACACCGGACGGACAGACGGACGGACGGATGGACACCGGACGGATGGACGGACGAACAGACGGACGGACGGACACCGGACGGACAGACGGACGGACACCGGACTCTGTTGCAACGGAGGCACAGAGGTGGTCGCCCAGGGATCAACAGAAGACTCTGTATGCCGCAGACAGTAAGCACGGGGGGAATATCCGCAACAGTGACGCCATCGGCTAACGAGAGCACAACGTCCCGATTAAGGGTCTTCATGTCCTCCATGTCCGCGACACGCCAACCTTCTCTGCTTACTGTTGTCACTTTGCCAAAAGGTTGAAGTGCTTCACGTATATAGATGTCTTCCAATCGTTCTGGAAGCCACAGAAGCTTCATCTTGACATCTTGTGGCTCCGGGTCTATGACATTGCAGCGGCGGTTTTAGATGTGAAGCATCTTATGGCGAAGCTTAATCCGGTGGTGGTGGTGGTGGTGTGCCGCGTGACCACCCTTACTGCGCATGCGCAAACCCTTCAAAAATAAAATAAAAATTAAAAAACCTCCTCTCCCCCTCTCTCTCCTCTAGGCATCCCTCCCCGCGGCAACCACACCCTCACTGCGCATGCGCCTCCCGTCCTCTCTCCCTTCCTACGCTCCCCCCCTCTCTCCTCTAGGCATCCCTGCCCGTGGCATCCACACTCCCACTGCGCATGCGCGTCCCCCCCCTCTTTCTCCTCTCCTACGCTCCCCCCCTCTCTCGCCTCGCGACACCGACGCAGGCAGCGTCTGCTAGCGAGTTTCTTGGTTGAAAAAACCGACTGCTCGCGCTGCACAAGCGTTCACTGGCCACCCCGTATATATGGCACTGGATCTTGACCTGCAAGGTGGTGCCGGTGGGAGATTTCTCCTGTGCGTTGTTGAACAATAAAAATTCGCAGCGTGCGCGTTGACTAAATGCAGACTGGGGGTCTTTGTGTCCAGTCGGATTCTTCTGTCTCTCATTGCCCATTAGCAGCGATTGGCATGTTCCAGTAGGAAACACCGCCCCATCACTGCGTGCTTTGCGCCTCCCCAGTTTTCTCTCCTGCGCGACGCTGCGATGAGAGCCAGCGTCAACGCCGCCGCCAGTGTAAGCGTTAGCGCCCGCTGCTTCACATCTACACATGGTTCCCTTTAGCGGGAGATGGTGTAATTTTTAACCATCATTTCACTGAGTGCAATGAGTTCGGCCTTCGCTAACGCCGACTTGCAAGTGACCATCCAGACATGTGACATCTGGAACTGTCCAATTGAACTTATCGCCTAGCTTGGAAATGCACAGATGCAAATAAAATAAATAATCAAAATTTCCGGGTGTGAGTGAGGATCGAACCCAGACCGTCTGCGTGGCAAGCAGGTGTTTTACCACACAGCCACGCGTCTGCATCGGAATACAGCAAAAATAACTTCCTCTGCTTGGAAATGCAGTGAATATAACTTTCATGCTCTACAAACGTACGCGTCCTGTATACAGGCGTCACAATACAACATGTAATATCGCAGTAATATTGCGTGGTACAAGCGTACATTGCCATCGGGCGTCAGAACATGTGAATACCACAACGACAGCGTGGTTTAAAGCCAGCCTTCCATTACAAAAGGCGCACACGTTACTGCGCGTATTCTTTTAAGACCCCCTAGTGGGCACATAGCAAGTGCGAAAACATTTCACGCGTATAATTGCTCGTGGTTTAAAGCATGCTACCCATTACATAGTGACGCGTGTATACTACACGTGGACGAAGACGACGATGGGGGGAATTAACGAACACTGCAGTGGGGCCTGTGGATATTCATAGACGAAGACGGGTTTTCCTGTTCAGCTGGTTTGAACACGTCGTTTTCGCTGCCTCAAGTTGTTCTTGTGTATGGTTCGCGTTGCACCGCGACACTGGTGGAGGTGCTGGACCGCAACCCTGCCTGATGCTCCACACTCCCACTGGGAGCCGTTCATCCAGCCCGGACACATTGTCACCTATTGCAACTCCCGTGCACCGCTTCAGTCGGCGCCTGCGAGGCCTCTCTCCAGAGCTCACACCCTCGCACGACCCTTCTCCCCGACGCCGCTTACCTCAACCGATGGCCTACGCAAGCCCGCAACAAGTGCCCCAGGGCAGCTTTCCCCCGAACCCATCCCAGGTAACGCTCTTTCCACCATTGGTGCCCGATCACTTCAGTGGTGGCGCCCACGAAGACGTTCACGACTGGCTTGAGCACTATGAGCGTGTTGCCAAGATCAACCAGTGGTCTGATCAGCAAAAGCTCTCCCGTGCCTACTTCTACCTTGACGACAGTGCTCGTACTTGGTATGAGAACAGAGAAGCCAGTCTGTCAACATGGAGCGACTTCCGACAGCAGTTCGTGGATACGTTTGCCAGCGTCGATCGACGGGACCGTGCTCAGCAGCTATTGGAGCTGCGGGTTCAAAAACCCAATGAAACCGTCGCGATGTTCGCCGAAGATATGACGCCTCTCTTTCGTCGAGCTGACCCGAACATGACTGATGATAAGAAGCTGAGCTACCTTATGCGCGGTGTGAAGGAGCAGCTTTTTGCCGGGCTTATGCGCAACCCTCCATGTACCGTAGCTGACTTTATCAAAGAAGCTACAGCTATAGAGCGCGCCCTTCATCAACGGGGCAGGCAGTATGATCGCATGTTCAACAGCGCCCCAACCACTGCCGCCGCCATGACGTTTGAGAATCAGAGCTCCTTGCGAGACCTGATTAGGGAGATTGTTCGGGAAGAACTGCAGAAGTTCCGGTCTCCGGTAGTTGAAGCTCCCATGGCGTCGGTCGTTGAAGTCGTGCGCGATGAAATCCGGTAAGCATTCTCGACAGCTGATCCTGATGCCCAGCAGCGTCCTATGAGCTACGCCGCCGCTGTTCGACGTCCACCACCAGCTATGCCGACGCCGTACCGCCAGCCGCCAACAGCGACTTGGTCACCGCCGCAAGAGGAGACATTCAAGGCGACCAACCCTCCTACTGCCGTATCACCAGGCATCCACAGCCGCCCCATGGACGTCGTCACAAGACGAGACGTTCCGACGTCCACAGCTCCGAAAGACAGACGCATGGCGCACAGTAGACCGGCGTCCACTTTGCTTTAACTGCGGAGGTGCAGGTCATATTTCCCGCCACTGCTGGCATCGCGGTGATTCGTTTCGCCCTCTTCGACCATGGTTTGACGGTCGGCGCGCCAATGACGATTATATAACACGCCGCGACGACGCTTCTTTTCAAGGGCCTCAAGTACGCCGTTCTCATTTTGACGACTGCCGTACCACTGACGAGGAGGCAATGCCTACTCACCAGCCGGGTTTGGGACATCGGTCACGCTCTCCCTCCCCCGCGCATTCACCTTCATCGCACCGACGCACCTTCGCGGACCTTAATGGACGGTCACCCAGCCCGCGCCGGGGAAACTGAGCACGGCGACCTCCGGGGGTGAGGTTGCAGGCCATCGGGATGACGTCAAAAAGCCCCCATTCCTCCCACTGCCAGACTCCGTAAAGCCGACAAGACGTGAGAGCGACGAAATTGTGACCTCGGACCTTACTGTTCTTCTTGACAGCCAGAAAGTGACAGCCTTAGTCGACACTGGTGCCGACTTTTCTATTATAAGTCAGGACCTCGCCGTCCGCCTCAAGAAAGTAAAGACGCCATGGACAGGACCTCATATAAGAGCGGCAGGCGGCCACTTATTGATGCCTATTGGACGATGCACAGCGATAATCGACATAGGAGGTACTCCTTTCGTTGCGTCGCTCGTCGTTCTTGCCGCATGCTGCAAGGATTTAATCATTGGTATGGATTTTTTAAGAGCATATGGTGCCGTCATCAACTACCCGGACAGTTTGATTACCTTCTGTAACAGTCCTAAGTTGGTTGCTTGTTCAGAGGCGAGACATAATACTCTGCGTCTTACTGATGACGATGTGGTCCTCCCTCCTAGGCAGGGGCGTAGCCAGAAATTTTTTTCGGGGGGGGGGGGGGGAGGGGGGAGGGGGGCACCTCGTTGATTTCGGGGAGGGCACCTCCTTGAAATGGCCATTTTTCGCTATATATGCCATGGCGAAAAAAATATTTCGGGGGGGGGGGGGGGGGCACGTGCCCGGTGTGCCACCCCCTGGCTACGCCACTGCTCCTAGGTCATGCACACTTGTTTCTGTGGCAGGTGATGCCCCGTTTGACGGTGACGGAGTTGCGGACCAAATAACCTCGCTCCTCTTTACCCATGGCATTGCCGTCGCACGAGGTATCGTCAGTGTGACTTCTGGACGCACGGACTTGCTGCTGACCAATTTCAGTGCTGAGCGCCGGCACCTTCCAAAGGGCACGGCCGTCGCCTACTTTGACGATGTGGTAGATGCTGAAGGCTGCTTGTTGATAGTCGACGAAGCACCAAAACAACTTGATCCGGCACCCGTTCTTGACGTAAGTATTGCAAATGAGTTCTGCGGAATCCCGCAAGGTGGCGGAAGGGTTAAGAAAGGGAAAATACACAACCACCCGTGTGTAGCACGAAGCCACAAGGAAATCCATACGGATTTCTCAGAAAGAAAAGCTTCTTAGTTGCCGAAAAATTCGTCCTGGTCCGGGGTTCGAACCCGGGACCAACGCCTTTCCGGGGCGGTCGCTCTACCAATTGAGCTAACCAGGAAACTAGCAATTGGCAGCGCGAGGGCGAATTCATCGACAACTCAGCACATGGACACAAGTAGCCACAAAGAAATCCGTATGGATTTCCTTGTGGCTCCGTGCTACACACGGGTGGTTGTGTATTTTCCCTTTCCGTTCTTGACGTGAGTACTGCTTTGCCGAAGGACGAGCGAGGGAGGCTCCTTGAGCTACTAGCCGAATTCCACGACTGCTTTTCGACGACATCAAGGGTTGGCCGCACACCTCTAACCAAACATCGGATAATTACCGAAGACACGGCGGGACCTATTCACCAGAACGCTTACCGCGTGGCTCCAAAGGAACGCGAAGCCATACAACAGGTAGACAAAATGCTTGAAGATGACGTCCTACAGCCATCAAAGAGCCCCTGGGCATCTCCCGTGGTCCTAGTCAAGAAAAAGGACGGCAGCGTGCGCTTTTGTGTGGATTACAGGAAGCTAAATCAGGTTACCAAGAAAGATGTGTATCCACTCCCCCGTATAGATGACTCTCTCGACAGGCTTCGACATGCTCGTTACTTTTCCTCAATGGATTTGAGGAGTGGATATTGGCAAATCGAGGTCGACCCGAGAGACCGCGAGAAAACCGCTTTTTTGACGCCAGACGGCTTATATGAATTTAAAGTCTTGCCCTTCGGTTTGTGCTCAGCGCCTGCTACCTTTCAAAGGCTTATGGATACTGTGCTTTCTGGGTTGAAGTGGAAAACCTGCCTAGTCTATCTTGACGATGTCATAGTGTTTTCCGCAACATTTAACGAGCACCTTGAAAGGCTTGAAGTGGTTTTACGAGCCATACGGTCCGCGGGCCTGACATTGAAGCCAGAGAAGTGCCACTTTTCCTTTCAAGAACTGCAGTTTCTTGGTGACGTCGTCAGCCACGCAGGCGTTCGTCCAGATCCTAAAAAAATTACAGCCGTTGCACAGTTCCCTGTACCGACCGATAAGAAAGCTGTCAGGCGCTTTCTGGGCCTCTGTGCGTATTATCGGCGGTTTATAGCGGACTTCGCAAGGTTTCCGTCGCCGTTAACTCACCTCACGAGACAGGACGTTGCCTTTGAGTGGAACAACGAACAAGAAGCTGCTTTTAATGATCTGCGCCAGCGACTACAAACGCCGTCTGTGCTTGCCCACTTTGACGAGGGGGGCCCCTACGATGCTCCACACTGATGCCAGCAATGTAGGCCTGGGAGCTGTACTTGTGCAGCAGCAAGAGGGCACGGAAAGAGTAATCGCCTATGCAAGCAGAACGCTAACACACGCTGAGGCTAATTACTCCACGACTGAAAAAGAATGCCTCGTCGTGGTATGGGCGGTTACGAAATTTCGCCCGTATTTGTATGGCCGCCCGTTCAAAGTTATTAGCGGCCAACATTCACTGTGTTGGTTGACCAATCTTAAAGATCCTACCGGGCGATTAGCGCGTTGGAGTCTGAGGCTGCAAGAGTTCGACATGACTGTCGTGCACAAGTCGGGGAAGCGACATATGGATGCTGACTGTCTGTCCCGCTCACCCATTGAGTCGGCTGCTCTACCCGCTGAGGAGGAAACATCATTCCTTGGTGTTCTCGACACAACCGCTATTGCGCAGAAACAACGTGACGACCCTGAGCTGCTTGGCCTTAATTGACTACTTGGACGGTAAATCTCAGAAGGCGCCAAGGGTATTCGCAAGAGTGTTGTCATCGTTTTGTTTACTGGGTAGAGTACTGTACAAAAGAAACTTTTCGTCGACCGGATCCACCTATTTGCTCGTCATCCCGGCAGCTCTTCGCACCGAAGTACTTCAAGCATGCCACAACGAGGTGACTTCTGGCCACTTAGGTTACACGCGAACATTGGCCAGAGTGCGGCACTGGTACTACTGGCCAAGACTCAACACAGCCGTGAAGCACCACGTCCATACTTGCCTCGACTGCCAGAGACGCAAGTCACCCCCGACTAAACCAGCTGGCTTCATGCAACCCGTTCACGTCCCAAGAACACCGTTTGACCAGATAGGAATGGATATTTTGTGTCCACTTCCTACTTCTGCTGCAGGGAACCGCTGGGTCATCGTCGCGACTGATTACCTCACCCGTTATGCCGAAACAAAGGCCATCCAGAGAGGTACAGCAGCGGAGGTGGCACGTTTTTTCATCGAAAATGTTGTAGTGAGGCATGGTGCGCCAACCGTCGTAATCAGAGACAGATGGAACCGCATTTACGGCAGCTCTTTTGGATCACGTCTTGATGCTGAGTGGAACAACTCATCGTAAGACCACCGCCTACCACCCGCAAACAAATGGGCTAACAGAGCGTTTAAACAAAACAATTGAGGACATGCTTTCGATGTACGTAGACGTTGAACACAAAAATTGGGACGAAATATTGCCTTATATCACGTTTGCGTACAACACGGCCAAGCAGGAAACGACTCGCATGACTCCGTTCAGCCTCGTTCACGGGCGGGAGGTACGCACTATGTTGGATGCTATGCTACCACACGAATGTGACGACTTTGACCCGGACGCCGATGTGTTCACGGAACGCGCTGAAGAAGCTAGGCAACTTGCACGCTTGCGCATCCACCAGCAGCAAGACTACGACGCAGGCCGCTACAATGCTCGCCGTAGAACAGTCCTTTACCAAACCGGCGACAGAGTATGGGTTTGGACGCCCATACGGAAACGAGGACTATCCGAAAAGCTGTTAAGGCGATACTTCGGACCATACCGAGTGCTGCGACAACTGAGTGATGTTACCTAAGAAGTCGTTCCCGACAGTCCATTCTGTACGAGGCGTCGCCAGCACCGTCCTGAACTCGTGCATGTAGTGCGCATGAAACCATATATCAGCGAGTGACTGTGAGACATTTGCTTAAAAAAAAAACTGCATTACTGATTTAGCATCGGGGCGATGCTCTTTGAGAGAGAGGCAAATGACGCGTGTATACTACATGTGGACGAAGACGACAATGGGGGGAATTAACGAACACTGTAGTGGGGCCTGTGGATATTCATAGACGAAGACGGGTTTTCCTGTTCAGCTGGTTTGAACACGTCGTTTTCGCTGCCTCAAGGTGTTCTTGTGTTTTGTTCGCGTTGCACCGCGACAATAGTATGCACTAAGTGATTCACGTACGCACTAGGGACAGGATATCGCTATCGCGTTCAACTCTTGAAGGCGAAGCTTGAGGGTCCCCCCAATTTTTTTTTTGCTCTTTTGTTGCCCTCTCAAATGAAAAAGGTTCGAATAGTTCATAAACAAATTAGCGAAGTCTTACTCTGCACAGCCTAATGAGCGAGTCATGCAGCGGGTACGTATAATTTCATAATACACTTATCCATGTTTTTGCATGCCAAAGTTAACTATAACACTAGAGCAGCCTCACCGTTTCTACGAACTGTCTTTATCGATTTCTCAAGTACACGCGTATCTCGAACCTTGAGTACACAGATAATTGCTAATGTTTTTCAACCAACCCACTGAGAGAGAGAAAAGACTTTATTTAACAGAATGGGCCGGCAGTTTGACTTTGGTGGCTTCAGGTGACGGCTCAGAGTCCCTGGACTCGGGCGGCATCCTCGGCCTGCCGGACGACCCAGAGCTGGTCGTTCAGCACCGAGCTTTGGAGGGCCGCCTCCCCGCGGCGGCGGCGCCGACGAAGAAGGTCCCCCGCGGCTCCCGCAGCCGGGGCCCACACCCCGACAGTGGATGCGCGTCCCCTCCCCCTATCTCTCCTCTCCTACGCTCACCCCCTTTCTCTACTCTAGGAATCGTCTACTCTACGGAGCGGCGCCCGCGTCCCACAGCGCATGCGCGTCCTCTCTCCCTCTCTCCTACGCTCAGCCCCTTTCTCTGCTGTAGGAATCCTCTACTCTACGGAGCGGCGCCCGCGTCCGACATCCCCACAGCGCATGCGGGTCCTCTCCCCCCTCTCTCCTACGCTCACCCGCTTTCTCTCCTCTAGGAATCCTCTACTCTACGGAGCGGCTCCCGCATCCCACACCCCCACAGCGCATGCGCGTCTCCTCTCTCCTCTCCTACGGTTCTCTCCTCTAGGAATCCTCTACGGAGCGGCGCGCGACGGGTGGTACGACAGCTGCATACTCCGCTGGGGGCACCACGTTAGTTCCGCGGTATAAAAATGACGGAGCGCGCCTCATTCTCTCTCCTGTGCAGAGCCGTGATGAGCGCCCGGGGCGCTGCCGCGAAACGAGAGCGGCGACGTTTCTCCCGCCCCGCTGCTTCGCATCCACACATGGTTCCGTTTAGCGGGAGATGGGGAAGTTTTTTTTTTCTGATATTACCAGTCTGTTGTTATTCAAAGAAATTTTAATGACACTTACAATGGATTACGCAAAAATACTAATGTTCCAAAGCGTGAATGTGCAGTTAGTTCAAGGTAGACCACGTGTGAACGTTGGTGAGCTCAGTGTAAAGCTTGCAAAGCGCTTAGTATGTATTGATATATGTACAATACGTCATCCTAGTCATATAATCGGCAGCCTACATATATGAGTACATTATAGAATTCATCTATGAAAAACACAAAAAGGAATGTGCCTAGGATAAAGCTTTAAAAAAGATCACTGCTCAGTGATTCATTGGCACAGTAATGAAGAATTATGAACACTAAGGCAAAATTACCCGAAATAGAAGCAACAGAGCCCAGTAGGCCATAGAGGAGCAACCAATAGCCCATAGAGGAGCAACCAAAGAGGGATGCGTGCCGTGTGCAAACTAGTTAGTTTCGAAAGGGATGAACCGCGCGGGTGATGGAGGCTGTGTGCAGATACATTCCGTGTGCGAACAGTTGTCAAGGGTACTAACCGTCCTCGCTCTTGGGTCAGTCATTCCCACTTGTGTTCGTGGTGGCGTGTTGGCGGTTGTGTCGCGCTCGACAATAGTTCGACCATGTCGGAACTACACCGCGGTGGCGGTGCCTCAGATATACACCTATGCGTGGATGAGCGTGTGGTGCTGCATTGACGTTTCGCCGCACCCATGAAGTTTGGAGCTGGTCACGCCGCGACGTGACGCTGTATTTCTCCGGCGTATTAACGGCGCTGCGTCAGCTGAGTCGCCACCGGCTGGAAAAGGCGGCCGAGAAGACAGCAGGCCTATCGGATCCATGATTTCAATCTGGCTGTGGGCTGAAATCGGCGCTGAATTCTTTCACAAGTGATCATTCTTCATTCTATCGTACCTGTAGCGCGCGAAACGCATCGCGATTGCCGGCAACGAGCTCGATCGTGTTGTATATCGCACGCACGAAATTCACCGCGAAGACCGCCTTGAGCGTCAGCTCGCCTGTGCTTTCTGAGCGCCTGGAAATTGGAAGTCATTACCGTCGGCCGCCCGGAAAACTTGCTCATTGAGGGTTCACCGCTGTGATGAGCTCCGGGCTCGCGATATTAGGCAGAGGCCTCGCCGATGCGCTCCGACTCGTCCAAAACGCGTTGCGGTGGCAGTCAACGAGCTCGATTGTATGTTGGGCGCTTGAAATGCACCAGCATGGGTTGGGGGAGGGGGGTATTTAGCTAACCGACTTTAGCTGTGCTTCGGAACTCTGTGGAACTTGGTCGCCATTACCGTCGGCTTTCCCGCCGCCCGTTTGCAAGCAGCTCGTCGCCGTTCGTTGCGGCGGCCCTGAGTTTGCTGACTGCACTGGCACTCGCCCGAGGAACTTTGCCGAATTTAGTAGCCATTGCCGTCGGCTTCCTCCTCGCTCGCTCGCAAGCAGCTCGGCGCCGTTCGTGGCTGTGGCCCGCGTTCGCTCGCTCTTCTGCCGGTCGTTGGAGGTTCGCTGGCGGCAGCGCGGCAGACGCGCATGCTCAGCCGTACGACGCCACTAGCAGAAAACTCGTCGACTCGTTGGCAGCAAGCTGGTGGACGGCGCCACGGTGTGATGGCCGAGAGTGCCGCTCTTGAGATGTTGCGCTATGTCGCTCGAACAGCGTATTCGGTGTCTGACATCACGGTGAAGTTACTTGCATGCCATAATTTAGACGCGTGTTTTTATTTCACATTGCACGTACCTGCCATGTGCGTGCATCACCATCCTCTCATTCACGTGTGACTAACTATATGCAATCATTCTGTGCTTCGCAGGATGCGACCGTTATCCACAACGTGCAGAGGGCTGTATGCGCTATCGCGTGCAATGACTGTCATCTGGCGCTTTCGTTGGGGGCGCTTCACAAAGAGGACTGTACGAGATATGACAACGCGGTTGGACCTGCATTGGACATTTGACAATGAATTTACTGACAAAGTGCAAAAACTTCATATGTATATAGAAGAATAAAACATTTCATTGTATCACTTTTGTCTTTCGTTCTCGCATTAACTGCGAAAACAGTGAAACACGCATGACTAGATATTTTTTCGCGTGTTCTTTCCCACGCTATTTGTTTGTCACTGCGGAGAAAAGCACGCGAACAAAGCCTTGTGGAGGCTAACTGCAGAAAATCATTTTGGAGGGAAACAGCGCGAAAGACGAAAGACCAGGCAGAGAAAGACACAAACAATAGCGCTGACTTTCAACAAAAGTTTATTCGTAAAACCACGCATTATATACCTGCGCAGTTGAAAACGAAAAGAAACAAAATATGACAAGCCGAAGATAAATGAACTATGAGCATAATCAACGAAAAGCACGCTCATTGCGCGTGCTTTAGCTAGAAAATCATTCCTGCGGATGAACGGATGATTTTGGTCCATTAGGTGATCTGTGGTCCAATGATCTGCGATATGTGGTCCAAATTTTGGTCCATTAAGGGGATCTGTGGGGACTAAATGTTAGACCCAGCGTCGTAAATCCTTGAAGGGATTAAAGGTTGTGACAGCCCCATTAGTTTCCACAGGGACGAAGCAGACGCTGTTTCAACACCCTTTTGCCCATAGTGTAGACCACTGTGGAACAACTATACAAGTCGGAAAAAAATTCCACAACGAGGGCTTTTTTGCTCATAGGGTGTGGGAACCACACACTCCGGCTATTAAGAGATAGCGCCACGTGTTGCGCAGTGGCGGTGCGCGTGACCCACCTGCGCGCTTCAAAAGGGGCAGCCTGCGCGCTACCCAGGAGAGAGGTGGCTTGGCTGCCGAGAAGGACGGATGCTGCTACCCGCGCTTGCGGGTTGTTGCTGCCCGTGAACCATGGTCGCCGCTTCGCTGCCGACAGTCCCTGGCCTGACCCAGCCGTATGCCGCGTTTAGTTAAATGAATTGTTGTTTGTTTTGACCTCAAGCCTCCGTTGTCCTTGCTTTAACTGCGGACGGGACGCAGCAAGTCCGAAACCCACAGATGGCGCCCAACGTGGTTTTCGCTCCCGCCTGTAGGAATAGCACGGTGGACGTAGGTCCGGTCCTTTGTTTTGTTCGCCAAGGTTCCGTGTAGCGCGTTCTCGCGTGTGTTCTTTTGTTGTGCGGTATTCTTTTTTCCTCCAATGGCGCAGGAAGACGGAAAGCAGCTCCAGTCAGGGAAGATCTTGGCTGCCGGCAGCAAGAAGGATTCCTCTCTCCAGCTAACTTCCTAGAGGAAGTAGATAGCTGTGTCAGAGCTACTGGTGCCTCGGAGGCGTACGTGATGGCTCTAATGCTGCCGTTGGCTTTACGGGATGCGGCAGGAGGGTGGTGGAGGCTACAGTGCCTTTCACCACTTGGGCAGATTTTGAAAAGCGCTTCCAAGAGGAATTTCTGCCCCTGAGTACGAGCTGCGAGTCCAGCGTGAGCTCGAACTGAGAACCCAGCATCCGGACGAAAGTTTGCTCGAGTACGTCCGGACGATGCAGGAACTGCATCGCCGAGCAGCACCGACTGCCTCAAGAATGGACAAAGTAGCTCGGGTCATTCCACAGTCATCCCAGATTCAGGCCATTTCTTTACGGGCGCACATTCGAAACCCTTGAGCATCTTGCTCGGGAGGCCCGCGGTGTACAAGACGCCCTATTAGCTGAGAGTACTTACGTGCCACCGCAAGCGCCGCAATCTGCTCGTGAGTCGTGACTGGCTTGGCGCGCCCCCCGTTGTCAGTCCCTCATGCGACCTGACGAGCCCAGGCGCATTCACGGCTGTCTCCTCCCGCGCCCTGGACCCCTTCGCGCATGAGCAAGGGCGGCGCGGGGCCCCATTCGATACCGTATCAGGGGTCAGCTGTTCCCCGGAGCAAGTGTCCGCGGAGCAGCGTCATAGTGCGGAGCGCTCGCTCCTTACTCGAGCCATACAAGCATAGTCGGCCGGACTCCCCAGTCTCGATATGCCGGGTTCAGAAGTCGTGCCCGCCCCGCAGGGGCGTCTGCGCGAGCAGGCGTTTGGTGAGTGGCGTCACCGCGGACCCGAGCCAACGGGGGGTTTCGACCCCCCTCCCACGCCTAGCCGTGCGTGGCTTTGCCGTGTCCGGGGAAAAGGGAATCCTGGGGGTTGAGCTGACGCCGGGTGTTTGGACCTTTAAGGCCCCCCCCGGCAGAGGCAACACACCCCTTTGGCCCCAGCTTCAAGCAGACGGCACCCCTGGGCTGACCCACCCAGGGGAAACCGGCAGTCGCATTTTCCTGTCTCTCTCTCTCCCCTCATCTTCGTCTTTCTCTCTCACTTTGAACCTTTCCTGTCCTCTCCTCTCTTCTTGTTACTTCCTCTTTTCTTGGCGGCAAGGGTTAACCTTGTGTGGCTACCCTAGCTAGGGTAAACCATATCTGGTTATAGCGGCCATGTATAGCTGGCGTCTGCGTTTCCTTCGCGTTTCGTAGCGTCCCCTCGTTGGGCTCGGTGGTGGGTGGCTGGCATGGCTGCCGAACAATTCATTCATCCCATGGGATCCCCCCAACCCCTTCTCTACCCATCGCCCCCCTGAAAAGGTGGCGCACCGATGTCAACCCTGATTTCTTCCAGAGAACGAGAGAAACATTCCCTAAATACCAGGTACTACACTCTGAAAGTCCCAACAAGAAAGCCACGAACATCTCCCCATTCTTAGTCTCCAGAAGCCTCACTGAAGCCATTGGAAGCGGCTACAAAGCCACGAAGATGGCCAGTGGGGCCCTGTTAATTGAAGTCAAAGACAAGACCCAATACGACAAGCTCACCAACCTTGTTGCATTTGGGGATTGGCCTATTTCCGTCAGCGCACATAGAACAATGAACACCGTGAAGAGTGTTGTTTCCGACGACGACCTCTTGGACCTTACCGACGAAGAGCTCTTGGACGGGTGGAAAGATTAAAATGTCGTACACGTTCAAAGAATCAAAATCAGGCGCAATGATAACGAAATCCCCACAAGACACATAATACTCACCTTTGGCTCCAGTAACCTTCTAGACACAGTTGAAACAGGCTATCTAAAGCTACGCGTCCGACCGTATATCCCAAACCCGCGGCGCTGTTTCAAGTGCCAACGGTTTGGGCATGGTTCCCAGAGTTGCCGAGGGCAGCTGATCTGTGCAAGATGCGCCACAACTGGACACTCCACCGATGACTGTAAGGCTGAAGCTGAGGACCGTTGTGCTAACTGCGACGGTGCCCACCCCGCATATTCACGCTCATGCCCATCCTGGAAAAAAGAAAAAGAAATCCTTACAGTCAAATTCACACAGAACATAAGTTTCCGAGAAGCCCGACAACGAGTATCACAGTCTTTACAAATAAACCATTGTTTGCCGATGTAGTGCAACAGGGGGCAGCACTACAACGGCTCCAGGCAGTCGCCAATGCCACGCGCAGTGTGCCCAGGCGACTGCCACCTGCCCCCAAGGTGGGAGCAGCCACGGCTGCCCTACCTTCGGTCCACACGGCCACATCAGCAGCCGCTGCAAGCTCTGGCAGCAGCCAGGGCAGCCCAGCAGCTAAATAGGTCCCCTCGACCTCTGGGCTGATGGGGGCCAAAGGCTTCGTCTCTCGAGGCGAAGTCAACATCGCGCAAGCACCAAACACTGGAGCGCTTGTCCAGTGCCTCGCAAGAGGCAATGGACATGACTCCAAGCGGTAAGGCGCAGACAGCGCCAAAGGAGCGGCGAGAACCCCTCGACCGCTCCAAAAAAGACAAAACGCTAATTACAGGGCCTAACAAAGGCTCTGTAAAGTAAGTATCCTCCTTTGCGACACACAGTACACGAACACTTCCAACATGGGACAACATACTACAATGGAATGTTAGAGGACTGTTACACAACCTCGACGATATACAAGAACTCCTTAGAAAATTTTGTCCAAAAGTGCTGTGTGTACAGGAGACACACCTAAATCTGAAACACACAAATTTCCTCCGTCAGTATGCCGTTTTTCGGAAAGACCGCCAGGATGCTCTCGCATCATCTGGCGGTGTTGCAATTATACTGGATAGAAGCGTGGCATGCCAACACTTTCCTCTCCGAACGGCACTGGAGGCAGTAGCTGTTCGAGCCATAATTGCAAACAAACTTATGACTATCTGCTCAATTTACATACCATCACACTATCAGCTACACAAACACGAATTTCAATCCTTTATAGATGAGTTGCCGGAGCCTTACCTTGTTTTAGGCGATTTTAATGCTCACTCCAGCCTCTGGGGCGACTCCCGCGCCGACGCGCGAGGGCGCCTCATTGAGAATTTTTTTTTCCTCAGGCGCATGTCTACTAAACAAAAAAGAACCCCCATTTTTCAGCCTCACGAACAACACATATTCATCCATCGATCTTAGCATCATCTCTTCATCTGTTTTACTTGATTTTAACTGGGAAGTGTTTAAAAACCCTTATGGGAGTGACCACTTCCCAATACTCCTCAAAACACGAAGAGTAAATGAATATCCACCCCAGGCTCCTCGGTGGAAACTTGACAGAGCGAATTGGGAGGAGTTCCACAAACTAACAAATATCTCTTGGGCGGACATACCTTCTTTTTAGTATTGACAGTGCTGTTGAGTATTTTACTGATTTTATAATTAACGCTGCCTCTCAATCTATACCTGAAATAACCAGGGCGACAAGCAAACGTCGTGTCCCCTGGTGGAACGACGAGTGCCGCAAGGCTCGGGGGAAACAGAATAAGGCGTGGAGGCTATTGCGTGACTCCCCTACAGCTGAAAATCTTCAAAAGTTTAAGCAAGCGAAATCCGAAGGGAGGAGAACGCGCCGACAGGCTAGGAGAGAAAGCTGGGAGTCGGCTAGGAGAGAAAGCTGGGAGAAGTTTCTGTCAGGAGTAAATTCCTACACCGACGAAGGTAGAGCCTGGAACCGGGTTAACAGAATAAGAGGACAACAGACTTTTTCACTTCCTTTGGTATACATACAGGGCGACACCCTGGAAGACCAAGCGAACTCCCTTTGGGGCGCATTTTGAACATGTTTCCAGCTCATCTCACTACTCGGAAACGTTTAAAAGGTACAAAGAAAGAATTGAAGCGCAAAAACTTGAACGCAAATTCACAACAGACGAACCATATAACAGACCATTCTGCCTAGCAGAGCTGCAGGCGTCGCTAAATTGCTGCAACAACACTGCGCCTGGCTCCGACCGTGTAATGTACGAAATGTTAAAACACGTGCCCCGTGAAACACAGAAAACTCTCCTTAGCCTCTATAACACTATATGGTTCTCCGGCGAGGTGCCCTTAGCTGGGAAACAAGCTGTTGTCATTCCAATCCTGAAACAGGGAAAGGACCCATCCCTCGTTTCGAGTTACAGGCCTATAGCTTTAACCAGTTGTCTGTGTAAAGTTTTTGAAAAGATGATAAACAAACGGCTGCTACATTTTCTAGAATCGAATAATCTTCTCGATCCATACCAGTGTGGAATTCGAGAGGGACGATCTACAACTGATCATTTAATACGTATCGAGACAGAAATCCGCGATGCATTTCTCCATAAGCAGTTCTTTCTCTCGGTATTTCTCGACATGGAGAAGGCCTACGATACGACATGGCGTTTCGGAATACTGAGAGACCTGTCACACTTCGGCATACGTGGTAGAATGTTGACTATTATAGAGAGCTATTTGTCAAACCGCAGATTGCGCGTCCGAGTGGGAAATGTTTTATCACGTGTGTTTGTCCAAGAAACTGGAGTGCCACAGGGCGGGGTGCTTAGCTGCACTCTTTTTATTTCAAAAATGAATTCTTTGCGTCTTTCCATCCCGCGTAACATGTTCTATTGCATGTACGTGGATGATATAGAGATAGGTTTTAAATCCTGCAATCTCGCAATGTGTGAGCGGCAGGTACAGCTTGGCCTGAACAAGGTGTCCAAATGGGCAGACGAGAACGGCTTCAAGTTAAATCCACAAAAGAGCACCTGCGTTCTCTTTTCTAGAAGGAAAGGTCTCCACCCAAATCCCGAAATTGATCTGCATGGCCAGCGGTTACCTGTAGAGGCAGAGTACAAATTTCTAGGCCTAATTCTAGATTCAAAATTAACCTTTGTGCCACATATAAAACATCTCAAAAACAAATGCTTGAAAACAATGAACCTCTTAAAAGTGCTGCCGCATACTTCGTGGGGGAGTGACAAAAAATGTCTGTTGAACCTGTACAGGAGCCTTATACGCACAAGTCTAGACTACGGGTTCATAACGTATCAGTCCGCCTCACCAAGTGTATTGAAGATGCTTGATCCTGTCCCTCATTTAGGCATTCGCCTTTCTACAGGTGCCTTCAGAACGAGCCCTGTAGAAAGCCTGTGTGTGGAATCTGACGAATGGCCACTTCATTTGCAGAGATCATACCAATCATTCATGTATTTTTTAAAGGTTAATGCAAGCAATGAACACCCAGCACACCCTGCCATAAATGACTTGTCCAGTTCCGCCCTCTTTTATAACCGTCCTCGAGTGAGACAGCCCTGCTCACTACGTGTGAGAGGCTTGGCAGAAGAGATGGGTGTCCCACTTGAACACAAACTGATGCCTCCGGCAAAGGAACTTCCACCATGGCAGTGGCATACTATCGAGTGTGACCTTTCCTTTGTACAGGTTACTAAACACGCACCACTCGCACATATCCGCACACATTTTTTTTGAATTACAGCACAAATATTCCTACCCTGAATTCTTTACCGATGCCTCAAAGTCTAACACTTCTGTCTCCTATGCTGTGGTCGGCCCATCCTTTTCGGATTCCGGCGCTCTGCACCCTAATACAAGTATATTTACAGCAGAGGCCTACGCGATGTTTGCGGCCGTCAAACACATTAAACAATTAAAACTACAAAGTGCAGTAATATACACAGATTCTATAAGCGTGGTACAAGCCCTCAAGACCCTGCAAAAACACAAAAACCCTGTCCTTGTATCTCTTTACTCACTCCTATGCACAGTCTACTCACTCAAACAGCATGTCGTAGTGTGCTGGGTGCCAGGACACCGCGAGATACAAGGAAATGTGCTGGCAGACCAGCTAGCTGCGTCCGTCAACGCAACCACTACCAATACATCTATAGCTATCCCGGTACTTGACCTGAAACCTCTCCTGAAAAGAAAGCTCAGGGCTTACTGGCTGAGCACGTGGGATACGCACATAGAAAATAAACTGCACGTTATTAAGCCGCAACTTGGTCATTGGCTGCCTGTATCGAAATCACGTCGCACAGAAGTTACACTTACAAGGCTAAGGACGGGACACACACACAGCACACACTCATACCTTTTGTCTGGTGACGATCCACCATTGTGTGAGAGATGTGGTGAAGCACTAACCGTACTTCACATTTTAATTCAATGTAAAGAATTGGACACTCTTAGAAAAGAACACTTTCCATTACCCTGCCGACAGCAAATACCATTTCACCCTTCAATGTTCATCGGTAGGGATCCGCTTTTCAAACATCAATCATTGCTGGCATTTTTAAGAGACGTGCGTACTTTTCACGTGATATACCAAGGCATTCTGTAGCACGACCTCTCAAGAGAGGTCGCTGCTGCGGTGGCTACACTAAACAGAGCACCTGCCTCGCTGCCTTTGGACGCAAGGGCGTTGACGAGGCACTTGTGCTAATGCCATATATCTTCATCATCGTTTCATTATGACGACCTTTCACCATTCATTCTGACTACAGACATTTCACGTCACTTTCATGATTTTAATACTTCTATGTTTTACCCGCCTTAGGGCGAGGAATTTTAAGGCCTTTTACAGCCACTTACCATTATCATTGCTCACACTTCCTGTCCAATGACCTGGCGCTCTTTGGCCATCAAATGGCCCTTGCGCCACAAAACAGCACATATCATCATCATCAGAAGTCCTGCCCGAGCCGACTGCGAGAGGCGCTCCTGTGATGCGTACTCCGGCGGCCACTCCGCCGAAAGGCGTGATTTCAGTGATAGCCTAACTGGCCAACGCAGACATGCGCAAGTCGTATGCTACCAGTGCGGTCAAACTGGTCATGTCAGGCGGTAGTGCTTTGCGCGCCGCAGCGCGAATGCAGGACGATCGGTAAACTGCTTCGGCCGGCGACATTAAACACTGGCAGTGTGTCGCAGCCCACGGCCATCAATGCCAGAAGCGTGCAGACAAGGAACTCCAAGCTGGTTTGTCAGTCATCGTTCCCTCTGTTTGCCGCATAGCGCAGGTGTAGTCTCCAGAACCGACGATGAATGTTAAAGCGCTGGGCATTTTCGTACCTGCGCTCCTTTATTCCGTTTCAGGAATCTCTTTAATCGGTGATGCGTTGCTGGAGCAGTGTAACCCTAAAAAGTTGAAGCTTCGTTACGCAAATGCTGAATTGCGAATGGCATCAAACCGCGTATCAAACGCCGAAGCTTGTGTTCGCTTACGGATAAGCTTTAACGCGAAAACGAAGTGCCAGAGATTTGTTTGTTTGCCTGGCCTATCAGTGCCAATGCTTCTCGGCCGAGATTTTCTTGCAGACGAGAGGTTTACGCTCGACTTTCCGGGAAGAGGCTATCGCCTTCATGGACAGTCCGAGACAACACCGTTTGCGGAGAAAACAGACTCCGTGCCTGTAGCACGCAACACGGAAGGCGTAGCAGCGATGTTCACCACGCTGCCGTCAGCAGTCATGCAATCCTTCAGTGACTTCAAGGGAACAAACCACCAGTGGAACCAGCTGGAGGCCGTGCTGACACCGTTCTCGGGAATGTTCACAGAGCGTGCTGGCAAGACCGATGTTCTAGTGCATCGCATCAATATTGGCGACGCCCAGCCTTGGCGGTGCAACCTGAGACCGCTGAGCCAGCACAAGCGAGCCCTTCTCGATAGAGCCTTGGACGAGATTGTTGACACAGGAGTTGTGCGACCCTCGGAGAGTCCATGGACCTTCCCGGTAGTGCTGGCACCAAAGAAACACGGTACTGCACGCCTCTCTGTGGACTACCGCAAGCTGAACGCGGTCACGGTGAGAGATTCCTACCCTTTGCCAGCAATATCGAGCATAACCTATGCACTGGGAAAAGTAAAGTTCTTCACCACTATCGACTGCTCTCGTGGGTATCTGCTAATCGGTGTTCACCCTGATGATGTCCCAAAAACGGCATTCACATGCCATAGAGGCTTGTTTGAGTTTGTGCGCATGCCTTTTGGTCTTTCCAATAGTCGAAGTTCCTATCAGGTCACGATGGATATGGTCTTGGGTGATGCAAAGTTTAATTATGCACTTTGGTATCTTGATGATGTGACGGTGTTTTCGCGCACGTTTGAAGAGCATCTTGAACACTTGCATACGGTTCTACAGCGCATGTCAACAGCCGGTCTAACAATTTATCCCGGTAAACTGCAGCTCGCTACTAACAAGATCAACCTGCTTTGGTTTCTTGTTGACAATGGAGTAGTAAACCGAAACCCAGATAAGCTCCGAGCAATTGCGTACTTTCCTCCGCCACGAATTACTAAAAGTTCGCAAAGGTTTCTGGGAATGATTGCTTCTTATCGTGATTTCATTGCACAGTGCGCAGACATCTCTCGTACACTAACACAGTTGCTGAAGAAAGGCGCGAAATGGCTCTGAAGCAGTGAGCAACAAACAGCTTTCGACATGCTTTTGAAAGTGATTATCTCTAACGCCTCCCTTCAGCTTCCAGATCTTAAAGGGGCCCTGCAACACTTTTCCAAGTAGCCATGGAATGGATTCACTAAAGGAGCTTATTGCCTCACGAATTCATTGCCGCGAACATTTTTGGAATGCGTCCAGTACGAGTGGAGTTGCAAAGATTTCTCGCACGCTGCAATTGCATTCTCTCTTCTCTCGTCCCGTCGAAAGCGCTGGAAGCTAAGCCGGTTAAGCAGGGAGGGATGGCACGGGGAAAGAAAAACGTCACGCGCGCCTCGTGATCTTGAGCGCTTTTTCTCTTTCTTTTTTTGTTCGAATACGCGAATTTTCATTGCGATCGCGCGCGCACGCGTGGACAAGTCGCGGCCTCCCGCGGCGGCCTCTGTAACTACCGAGCGCGCCATGCTCAAATCAGCCAATAGCTGATACAAAAAAATCACTCGTCGGTGACGAGTGATTTTTGAGTACGCAACCTCATTTGTCGAGAGAAGAGAAAGCAATTTCTGGCTGACTTTGAGAATTTATTGTGAATTCCACGCCGCGTGCTGCGCTATTCGCCTGGTGTGCCACCGATGGCGGCGCTGCGAACGGCGCTCCGGTGACGCAAGGGCGGGGATTCGGCTTTTGTCGTCTGCTACGCTCTGGCTAAAACAGCGGCATTTTCGTTATAGTTCGCTCGCGTCGCACGGCATTCCTCAACTACTAGCTGCATTTTCTTCCTAATGATATTTCTTGAGATGACTACTAGCATTACAGGAGGTTAAGAAACGTTAACATTTAACATATCGCGTGTATACCCACAGCTATCGCGATCAGGTTCAGGCCCCCGATTTCGTAGCGTCACTCACTGACCGTGATGGCGTTGACTTAACTTACGTGAAAGCGCGAACGCCCCCGCCAAGTCAGTTAAAGGGAGTCTACGCTGTTTTGCAATCGAAGCGCGATCAATTTTACGGCTTATTAATTATTTGCAAAAATCAGCATTGTGTAAACAGCCTTGAATTGAACTAAAATTCCGACTGTAGTCATGCGGACTTGTGCACACACAACGTTGGCCGACAAAATGAAATCGATAACTTCATCGACCAGCGGGTTCTTGAGGACAACTAGCAGATATTGGGCGAGCTGGATGCGAATAAGATCGCTCCGAATGAAACGCGAGTTGTGGTGTGCGTGGTAAAGTTCGACCCTTATGATTAGAGATAGATACACTCATGCGGTTTGCCGCTCGTGAGCCACATTCATGCCTTCGATCGCGCAGTGCTGCCTATTCGACTGTGCGGGCCTGTCAATGGTGATGACAGGATGGCGCACGCTATACAGTTTCTAATGCTTGGGCAACGCGATCCGCTGTTCGTGTTTCATTTGACACCGATAGTACAGCTTGTTAAACAGTAGGAAAAAATCGGCGAATGTGCCCAGGAAGAGGAGAAAGAGAGCTGTTTCCCGCCATTCTTTTGGCCCCTTTGGCGGGTTATTGCTATTCTTTACCGTGCTGTAACGAGATTGAATATTTTAAGGAAAACTGACCGTCGGCGTCCCGCGTCGCCAGCGTCAACAGTGATGCAGAAATTCATCACATGATGACGTCATCATGACATCCCAGACCGCCAAAATTTGTGAGGTCATAAAATCACGTCACATGATGACGTCATCACATGAGACCGTCGCTTTGTATTGCCTCCGTGATTGGTGGGCCGATCTCGGAGGCGATGCAAAACCAAGTGATGTGTAGAAAGCTTGGAACGCCTCCGATCCTGAAGGCAGTGCAAAACCACGTTACGTCCAGAAAGCATTCGGAGGGGGGGCGGCCAAGGAACAATACATCGACTCAAGAAAAAGATGGCTTTCGCCTTCGAGTCAACTTAGGCAAATACATAAGGAACTCGAGTCTCTTTAGTACAGTGATCGCACCAAGCCACATCAGGAGTCGACCGCTGGGACTGATTTACAGTATTTTATTGCAAATACATCTTATTACGAGTTTCGATGCCAAAGTTTTCTATTTATCTACGTTATATGATTACACTAATTCTTCTCCGCATACTTTCAGACCACCGTGAGCGAATGAACAAACGTCGATTTAACGTAAGGGTTAAAATATGTCTAAAAAAAGAAAACAACTCCGGACAACCCACCAATATTTCATATCACCGTGGTGAATCCCCTTTTGACGCACCCTGTTTATATCGTGTTTAAACTTGAAGTACTTACGACGCGCGCTTACACAGCGGCTGCTGGAAATGTGGATATAATCAAACGTTGTTGCTGGTAACGCCATTTAATTTATTTGAATGACATCACACGTCGTTTGTCATGCGCTTGATTAAAACTCCGAACAGTGGAATTCAACCGAAGGAGCAGGCTTGGCAACCGAACACGCGCAGCGCGTGCTATGTATTTATTGCGCTTTAACGCAGACATGCAAGCCGAAGCCCGAATGTGAAGTCAGGGATCGAAAAGGGGCAGGAAAGTCATTTTGAGTGCGCCACGGCCATATAACAGTCGCGAAAAGAAATGTTCGCTATAGAAGCAGATGTACACATCGATGCCTAGCAGACGACACCAGGAGCAATCTACACAAAACGTGCTCCTGACGGCAACTCCGCTCGATTTCGCTGGGCATTTTGCTTGAACATTAAGTACAAATTGCTTTATGAACTTGCCCATTAATGTTTCAATAACTCGAGCACTACAGACAGGCCGGCAGCGTCGAGCAGCCTTCACGCCGCGAGCGCGCGCGCGAAGAGCTGCATCCGAGTCCTCTCCCTGACGTCACACGCGAGAGGGCGCCACTCCAAGATCTCGAGGCGAATAATATTTGGCTCGCGTGTTCTCGAGAGCCTGGACTACCGATCGGCAGCGTTTTCTGAGCATGCTCAAGAAGTGTTGCAGGGCCCCTTTAACAAACCTTTTGTGTTACAGAGCGGTGCCAGCGATTATGACCTTGGCGCAGTACTTTTACAGGAATGCGCAGGCGCTCTGAGGCTCGTTGCTTTCGCAAGCCACACATTGACCGGTCCGGAACGCAACTACTCGGTAACAGAGAAGGAATGCCTGGCCAACATTTCTGCATTAAAGAAGTTCGACAATAATTTTGGATGGGACTCAGTTTGTTATTCAGACTGATCATCAAGCGCTGTCTTGGCTGAAACGGTTTCCTAATCCCTCTGGCCGATTGGCCCGGTGGGCGCTGATCTTGCAGCGCTACGACTACGTCATTGAGTACAAGAAAAAGTAGCACTAACACAGTTGCTGCCGCACTTCCACGTGCGCCGTTGTCTATTGAAACCCAGGTCGAGCTGGAAACAGTGTGTGGTCACGACACAACCTGAAACCATGCAGTCCCGTTGGGGTACTTTGGTGAATAAACAGAACCTTTTGGCAGCACAGCAGAGCGATGGCCTCTGTCGTAAAGCGTCAGAAAATCTGGTGGCTCGTGATCCAGCTGACACAGGAAGCGACGAGGAAACTGACTGCTACCTGCTCGGAGAAGGAGGCCTCCTGTTCCGGTACTTTCCTCAGGTTGACGATTTCAATGTGGAATCACCGTTTCGAGTTGTTATCCCTTGCAAACTTTGCAAATCATTCATAGCGTACTACCATGACAGTGCTTTAGCTGGTCACTCTTCAGGGCAGAAAACTTACGAGAAGCTGTGTCGTACGGTAACTTGGCCAGGCATGAAACAGGATGTCTTACGCTACGCGCGCTCCTGTTCAGTTTGTCAAAAGGCGAAACCACGTGGTGGCTTACCACTAGGAAAAATGCAGTCCGTTGAGAGTACGTCGCCATGGCAAATAGTAGCATGTGACGTAATGGCTCTGTTTCCCATGAGCCCGCGGCGAAATCAGTATCTCCTCGTGGTGACTGACCATTTCACGAAATGGGTCGAACTGTTTCCTTTGCGCAAGCTCACTTCCAGAAAGTGTGGGACTGCCTTCTCGAGACCTTCACCAGGTTCGGATTCCCTGCCTAGCTGATAACGGACAACACGACGTACTTCACCAGCAAGGTGTTCACGGATTCCTGTGACGCCCTGGGAATTCTTCACAAGCGCACGTCTGTCTATCATCCGCAAGCCAACATCACGGAAAGGGTAAACCGAAATCATAATCTATGCTTGTCACGCATACTGAGCGTCACAAAGACTGGGATTTGAAACTGGCAGAACTAGCGTTTGCAACTAGAACGATAGTAAATCGCTCAACAGGGTTCACTCCTGCACAACTTAACCTGGGCAAAGAAATGAGTTTCCCACAGGACAGTGCTTTGACATGTGCGAACGCTACTCCGAGACCTTCTACAAAGTTTGCAGGTGACCGGAGGCATAGGCTGACCGACTCTGTACAACAAGCCAGACAGGATTTCGATGTATCGCGCATGGAACAGGCAGAACAATATCATAAGCGTCGGCGGCACATTAGCTTTGAAGTTGGGGACCTGGTGTTGAAACGGACACACCCCCCTCAGCGACGCCTCGAAAGGTTTTGCAGCTTCCCTAGCTAACAGGTGGGACGGACCATATAAAATCACCCAGAAATCCAGGCTTTCGTATATGTTGACAGATTGCTCGGCTAACCAAGTGTGTGGCTCTGTTCATGTCTCCGTTCTAAAACCATTTTATGCACGAAAAGATGCAACTGCTCGGGATCCAGACGTTCCTCACGAGAGCTTGGCCACCCAGCCGCCGACACCGTCAAGCAAGTGGTATAACCTGCCTCCTCGGTAACGTAAAGAGGGGTTTGGGAAGATGACGCATTTACTTCCCCTGTGCTTGTTTTTTAGGGGCGAAGCTCCTAAGGGTGTGGGTCTGTCCCTGCTCTGTAGTTGTAGTAGTCGTAGTAGTAGTAGGTAGGTAGGTAGGTAGATAGCCACGTATAGTGGAATGTACCCACTCCACGTGATAAAGATGACGATGACGCAGTGTAGTGGAATGTACCCACTACACGTGATAACGATGAAGTATAAGCGCGTTCCAGTATAGTGGAATGTACCCACCACACATGATAACGATGACGATGACGCTGATGACCATGAAGTATAAGCGCGTTCCAGACCACACATTCTCTTTCTGCCATGGATGAAAACGATCTAGCTTCGCCCACTCATCATCATTCACTTCGTGGATATGGCGTGATTTTTTTTCTTTCTTTCTCCTCAAAGTACCCTGATGTTTGTTCGGTGCAAGATGCATCTACTTTTTTTTTTTTGGTGGCGAGAAGAAAATGTTTATTGGTTTGTTTGTCCTCGGACATTATGAGCGGCCGGACATTATGAGCCGTCCTCTAGTCCCCACCCCGCCTTCTTGAGGGAGGGGGGGGGGGTTGATGTGTGGGAACCACGAACTCCGGCTATCAAGAGATAGCGCCACGTGTTACGCAGTGGCAGTGCGCGTGGCCCACCTGCGCGCTTGAAAAGGGGCAGCGTGCGCGCTACCCAGGAGAGAGGTAACTTGGCTGCCGAAAAGGACGGATGCTGCTACGCGCGCTGGCCGGTTGTTGCTGCCCGTGAATCATGGTCGCCGCTTCGCTGCCGAGAGTCCCTGGGCCGACCCTGCCGTATGGCGCATTTAGCTAAATAAATTGTTCTTGTTTGTTTTGACCTGAAGCCTCCGTCTTCCTTTCTTTATCTGCGGACGGGACGCAGCGAGCCTGAAACCCACGAGGCTTAGTGAGGGAATAAAAATTGAGAATGAAAGAAATGCCTCCATTGCTTTCTGCGACAGCGTACTGTACAAATAACAACGCATTCAAAAGTGCTGTGTACTGCCAATTCGGTAGGGATTTATTCCCATGCAGATTCCCACTATGGAGCTTATCAATTGCTGCAAAGGCAGAAGGCTCCTAGGTCCGTCACGCAAGTTCCAGTTTTGAACTGCTTAGCCTTGCAACTTCTGATGCAGGCATTGGTGTCCGGGCATCCACTGCCTACACCTGCCGAGGCATAAGAATACAATTTAAAGTGAACTGGAATGGCATGAAATTATTCATTAGCAGTCATATACAATTATGAACAGGTGGAATGACAACAAAGCAAATATCTCCCTGAACTGCTTTCCAAATATATCCAATACATGATACTGAGACACCGCTCCGCTGCACAACCAGGCTCGTCCGCCTCGGTGGAACAGTGGCTAGGGTGCTCGGCTGCTAACCCGAAGGTCGCGGGTTCGATCCCGGCCGTGGCGGTCGCATTTCGATGGAGGCGAAATGGTAGAGGCCCGTGTACTGTGCGATGTCAGTGCACGTTAAAGAACACCAGATGGTCAAAATTTCCGGAGCCCTCCACTACGGCGTCTCTCATAATCATATCCTGGTTTTGGGACGTTAAACCCCAGATATTATTATTATTACAACCAGGCTCGTCGAACAGACAATAACGCTGCAACCGTAAGAGAGTACGAGCTTCGTATTCACAGTGAGTTATTCAGAATAAATTAAAGCAGCGATTGACGGAGTTAAAACCAATAGCTGGTTTTTATGGGCCAGGACCACCATATTTTATGAGGCACGCTATAGTGGACGCCTCCGGAAATTTCGACCATATGAACTGAACTGGTGAACTGAACTTGAACTTTATTTCGCATCTCTACATGGTACAGATAACAGGAACAGAGACAAAACGCCACATGACGGCCTGACGAGGTATGTGTCCCTTTTTTGGCAACAAACAGTAGACGAGCAAAATCAAAAGTTCAATACATCAACAGGCTCATGTACGGAAAAGAAAACTGGATGAACATTAATTAATCCAGAGAAACGCATTTTTGCAACTTTCAGGAAAAAGAAAACTGGTATTTTGCTGTAGACGGGCCTCGGATTTCTCCTCTATCGAAATTCAATGGCCGCGGGCAGAATCAAACCCACGACTTTCGCATCAGCAGCCGAGCTATTTTCTGTGTCGAGTTCGTTATTCCAGTAAGCAGACGGCCTAAAGCACGCGGACAATCATGATAATTTGCTTTAGCACGACGAAAAAAACTGAGAATTACTGTACAGCGAACGTTAAATTATACTGATTGCATTTATGTCTTGAATGCTACTTTCGTTTGAACGTATGATTTTGGTCAGCTACAGGGAGTGTGGCGCCGGTGTTCGCTTGCTTGTCCTCCCAATCTAATAATAAGAATTCAGATGCGTCAGCGTGTTTCGAAGGAGACGACAATACCACTGTTTTTTACAGTTTGTTTCCGCTCAGTTCTTTCCATGCGTATGTCACGGTTGATGGGCCACGCTCATAACGCGGAAACGACCCAGCTTTGAGTAGGCGAAACGGAATAGTACGACTGCAACGCTGTTATTGTTTCAAATAGAATACATGCAACGGCTTTGGTGTGACGCGAGAGACAAGTTGTCATGCCTTTCATTTCTTCTTTAGAGAGTTTATCCCCGGTTGGCTCACTCGTGCGCTACCGCTGATGTCAATATGCCAGGCCTCTGCTATCACACGCGCGCCTTGCTTCGCCCCTCCTACCACCCGGCTATTCCGCCTACCTTCTCTTAAGGCTCGTTCACACTGGGAATTCCGGCCGCCGAAAGGGCCCTCTCCGCGCCGATCGCTCTCGGACCGATCTTTGCGGCGTCTGCCGCCGGATCAGCTCGCCGCGAACCAATAGGAGTAGTAGACGAGGAATTTGAAAAAAAAAAATGGTGGCCAAGCCCGAGTCGCTTGTCATGTCGCAGTGCACGTATCTGAACGTTGTAAGCAATTCGAATTTAACTCACTCTCTGTAGTACTTCACGTCCCGATCTCGTAGAAGAGGTTGGCGTGACCGAGCTTATCGCGGTCTTGCAGAGCATGACGAACACACCACCGCCGCTGGCGTCGTCGTAAAGACGGTTTTTTTCTGCCCTTCATGCATTGAACGACAGCAGCTTGCCAGCAAAGTAAGCAGTACTGCTTCTTTCTGCTGAGTCGTCAGCATAGTCGTTTAAAGCAGCGAAAGAGAAGCATGCAAGTCTACGCGACCGGATTTAAATGCGTACTGGCGTAGTTGCGAGCACCGACAACATCCGGGCGAGAGCGCATCCATCCCGCGCTCGCCTCGTGGTAGACGGTTTACTCGGAAGATGGCGCACAATGGCTATCCGGCGGCACGGTGCGCGTACAGTGCGAACGACGCTGTGTTTCGGCGGTTCGGCGGCAGGGGAATTCCGCTCGCTGTAGACAGCGGATTCTTCAGTGTGAACTAGGCATTATTCAGGCGAAAGGCGCGTGTGGCTCATCGAATGCGAAAACTGACCGGCGTCCTGCGCCCGCGGGAACACGATTGAGGCCAAAATCATCATCATGTGGTGGCGCCACCACATGACGCCATAGATCGGCAAATTTGTGACTACGAGTGAAAAAACAGCGCTAAAAAGACGGGACAAGAAAGAACACGGGACCACGGCGCCGTGGTCCCGTGTTCTTTCTTGTCCCGCCTTTTTTCACTCGTAATCATGAACCAACCAGCCCAAATGCGTACCTTACTGCAAATTTGTGACGTCATTTTGACGTGACCATGACATCACAATGACGCTTCATGTCGTCATGTCACATGAGGACGTCACCGCATGAGATCGCAGCTTGGCCAACGGTTGACCGAACACGGAGGCACTAGAAAACTGGGAGAGGGGCCTCCTATCCTAGAGGCAGTGCGAAACCACATTAGGTGCACACAGCTTTCGGAGGGTCCCAGAGCAGGAACAATGCATCGACTGGGAAGAAAAAGAAGACGACGTTCGCCTTCCAGTTTTCTTATGACCATATGGTTATGAGAGACGCCGCTTATCAAGCGCTTCCGAATTTCGACCACGTGGAATTCTTTAAAGGGACACTATAGTGAGACAATGACTTAGTTTAGATCGATAAACTGTACTACGAGAACTCTAATGTAAGCTTCGTCATCAGAAGATAATTATTGGAGGAGAAAACCGAAGTTGAAGTTTCATTTTTAAGTTTCGCGCCAACATCTCCGCACGTGACGTCACTGGTTTAAACGTGCATGTTTCGTATTTTCGCGACATTAGCTCGATGAAATTTGGTGAAACTTCGTAAGTTAGGTCTATGGCCCCCACAGATGACAATGTACTTCACTTTTACCGATGAGGAACTACGTAGGACATAGTAGACGCCGTCAATATCCCTGACGTGATGGTGTTTGGCACGGAAATCTCACGGTGGCGTCTCCACCCGCATTTTCTTTTCGCGCGTTTGTTCACTTACCAAGCGTCTTCTCGCGGTAAGAGTGGCGTTTTCGGGATGGTGGAATTGTACTTCACTAATACGCCGAAACTCGTTTGTCTCTTTAGTGTCCTTTAAGGTGCCCCTAAATATATGTGCACGCGCCTCAAATATTTTCGCCTCCACCGAAAATGGGGCCGCCGCGGCCGGGAGAAAGTAATGTAAATTTCGTTATGTTGCCACTAATATTATGCTAACATTTTGTCACAAGGTCACAAATCATCGACCGAAACGTTTCAAACCTCCCCTTTGCGGATATGTGATCGCGTATGTTTGAAATGGTTTTCAAATAGCATTATCGTGAAAAAAGAACAAGCAGACGTGTGAATTATGCTGCGTTAACATGACCAATCCGTATTTATGAACACACGGTGGACCAATTACTATGTTATTTTTACTACTTCTCTAGAATAGAAATTGAAGCGTATTGTAATAAAGGGTGTCGCAAAATGAATAACACGTAAGGCAGATGATTGTGAAGTGGTTCATCAAGCGGCGCGCTATATTGGTAGTGAGGTCAAACCCTGATGGCGTCAGTTACGTTATGATACGTGCATAAGCTCTCAAGACTTACCTGCTACAGCGCCTCTCCCGTTTATCTCCTTAGCTGCAGTTGTGGCAGCCAGGAACGCTGCAGACCACAATCACAAGGTATAAACGGTTGCACAGCGTCAACAAGGTTAAGGGTTCTTTTGGTTACATTTTCTATGTGCGAAGTAATAGCTATTTACTAAAATCTTTGCAATGAAAGCGGTTCTATCGAGCCACGTCTGAATATTTCATACCGTGATATCCTTACTTTTCTTGCCGTCTGTTATTAGTTCTTCTATAAATTTGTAATTACTGTCAAGCTGTATTTTTATATAACACTGTATAAGATGAGGTGACTAGCAGGTTTAATCAGTTAAAATGCAGTGTTATTTCATATGATAGTCCTTGTTTGATGCCTTGTATTGGCGACTCTGGTGAGCTCAAGTAAAAAAAATCACGCCATATCCACGAAGTGAATGATGATGAGTGGGCGAAGCTCGATCGTTTTCATCGATGGCAGAAAGAGAATGTATGGTCTGGAACGCGCTTATACTTCATGGTCATCAGCGTCATCGTCACCGTTATCACGTGTAGTGGGTACTATCGCGCTCAGTATGAGCTACATCGTGGGAGCGCGTGGCCAAGAGCACTGTAAGGTTGTACCGTGGCGCCGATCGTGAAATAACTTGGAGTTATAGCTGTTTCTTTGAATGTGCATCGCCTCGCCTTGCTTTCACGCTCGCCCTCGTTTTGCCCTGTCGTGATGTCAGCTTCGAAAATGATAACGGCCGCCGTGGCTTGACACACAGACTTCGAATTTTTCTTCAGTAAAGCTAAATAAATGGCAAAACGTTCCTTCAAATAAAAAGAGGGCCAGGGTGAAAGCAAGCAATAGGGAGTGATGCGCACTTAGAGGAATAGCCACACTCTCTCCCAATAACTCGAAAATATGGCACGATCGGCGCCACTTTACAGCCTTGCAGAGCGCTGGGCCACGCGCTCGCGTGATGTAGCTCATACTGAGCGCGATAGTACATTCCACTATACTGCGTCATCGTCATCTTTATCACGTGAAGTGGGTACATTCCACTATACGTGGCTATCTACCTACCTACCTACCTACTACTACTACTACTACTACTACTACTACTACTACTACTACTACTACTACTACTACTACCACTACTACAACTACAGAGGAGGGACAGACCCACACCCTTAGGAGCTTCGCCCCTAATATACTTTTACTTTTTGGCCGCACAAGTCCAAATTTTGGATGATACAAAAATATATTTGAACTTCGACTTCGATTTAATGTCGAATGTGTCGGTTTTTTTAAGCGCAAATTATTTAGGGAGAAGGTAAAGCAAAGAGCGTAGTAGCTTTTCTGCCAATATAAATGTTGTTTCATTTGTGGTTAGCTTTTTTGACCAACTACCAATCAGGAAACTGCTGTACGAATGGATAAAGCTTGAGCCATAATTCGTGTAGTACAAGCGTTGTCCAGTTTCCTAAAATAACTGTCATTTTCTTTTCATTCATAAAAGTATGTGTGTTTTTCTAGATATCAAAGAAAGTGGAGTCTGTGTCGCCACTCTCTGTATGATGGATATTCCGCACGTTGCGCAGCAAATCGCTGTTACGCGGGCACTGTGATAACGTGTTCGTGCAATTATATGTAAACGATCTGCTCTGATTACAGTATTTATTGTAGTACAATTAGACACTTCTGCTTACCTGCCAGCATTGTAACCAGCAAGATAGCCGAGAAGAACTTCATCTTGCAAATTAGTGTTGCTCCGTGCCTGTGCAGCAAAAAGGAAGTTAAGGTGACTTTCGTGAAGAGGTAGGAGTACACTCATTCGCCACAACGTATTTTACGCAAAGTATTCACACCCACGAAGCTAAGCCTAACAATAGACGAGTTTGCCCTACAGGTTACTGTTCATAGCCGAACCTCAATGGAAACTAAGAGACAATGAGGCCAAGAAAGATAGAAGGGACGTTACTTGTAGTCTTTTCGCTGATTTGTAGTATTTACGACATCTATATAAAAAAATTAATGCGGCCGAAAAAACAACTTGCCGTTGGCAGGGACCGAACCTGCAACCTTGAGATAACACGTCCGATTCTTTACCGACACTTCCTGATATCGCCTTTCTTATGTTAATAGTGCAATCGATGTAAAACTCTACTTATGTCTGCCAGACTGCGCCATCGTGAAGTGTGAGCTCTGCGGCTAAGATTCGCAAAAAGTATGGCCGATACAAAAGCGAGGACCTAAACGTGGCTCCGAACTGCGAAGATGGGTATGACTGTCAACCGCTCCATTGATGTCGACCTGGAAAGAACGCTGGAATATTCTACGGGATATATGGGAAAAACGCGTCAAGTATTCAGCGTTACATTTTTTTTTTTTGCAGAAACTGTGGTAGTTGTAAAAATGTTCTAGATAGGAAGACTATAGAAAACCTGTTGTTTAACTCAAATCGAGCTGTCCAACGTCTTTGAGGGTGAATGAACACCCCAGGGCCAAATAATACTAGCAGGGTATATCATATCCCACAGAACAAGTACGGCAAGGCAGAAGTCACAATTTTAGCCATGAGCATAGATCTAAAGTGGTATACCTGGATGATATGATTTGGAGAAGAATAGAAGGTCCTTTCTGGAGCGTGATACAAAAAGCGGGACATTTGTTGCAGTTTAAATACAAAATTTAGGAGGAAATCAATGCGCACGTGTGCAAGTTTGCGAAGTAGAGATTTCAGTGTATTTAGTACACGGGAGGAAGAAATGGCCTTCATATCAGGTTATAAAAACAGGGCACTCAAAAAGTTAACGCAAGGAGAACGGGTAAAAAAAATGGTTTGGTACATGCGAAACCGCATTCAGATCTCTGTTGAGAATAACAAGCGCAACCGGAATTGACGCACGCACGTGCACTTGCCTATTATTTTTCCTGCTTTTAACTTAACTATTTTGCTAGTGTAAGAAAAAACAGGAAAACGTGCCAAAATTACCTGAAAATATTTTCGCTCTTTTTCTATAGAGACAGACAGACAGACAAGCAACTTTATTAAGGTTTTCAGGCGCCAGCCAGTGGAGTTCTAGAGTTCTAGTTCCCTGGCTAGCTGTTGGCTAATGCCATGTTGGAGTTGGGAAGCCACGCCTCTCCGCTCTCTCATGGGCCCCGTGAACAGCCTCGGATTGTCCTTCCTCCTTTGAGCTAGTAATGGCTTTCTCCCAGGTCTCGCTGTTGTTGAATTCCTGCAACACAAAGCATTGCCAGAGCATGTGAGCTAAAGTAGCCAATTCTTACCCGCAGTCTTGACATGGCGGACCTACATTTGTGTCGAGCATTCTTCCAATTCAATGGGTTTCCCTTATTTCACTAATCGCGTAAAAAAGATAACGCGAAGGTCGGTTAACCGCATGCAAACACAATGAAAACATGGCTGATCGCTCCGTCATAGGAATCGGTATAACGCGAAGGTGAAACAGAAGCAGTCCTTACAGAAGCAGTCGGTTGTTTTTGTGCATTGATATAGGAGAGCTAGTACAATGTGTATTGGTGTTTGCCAGACGCTTATAGTGGCGCATTTCCGTGCGCATTTCCATCTCGGCGACTAACGCCCATGATCATGGTTTAACACTTGCGGTAGCTGAAATTCTCAAAACACACCTGGACACCACATACGGTGAATTCCGCCCAAAGACTGCAGCGACAAGCACATAATAAACACTAGTACTAGAAGAGAACAGACTTTTGGGTTTGTTGGTTTGTTACGTTCATTAAAGCCATAGCGCCGATAAGACAAGGACCACAGAAAGAGGACGGCACGTGCGTTGCTCACAACTGAATTTTTATTTCGGAAATATGTTGTACTTATACAGCAATCAAAACAGCAAACAGCACAAAAAAACGAATTGAAGCGCAAGCCTGCATCATTCGGATACGCTATTTCCTTTGCGCTCAGAGCAATCGAGAGCGCACCGACACAATTGGAATCTCCTCTAGTAATCAACCATACCTCGACAACCTCTCGCGTGTCCTTATCACAGTTTTTATACAAAACTGCATATTCATTAAACAGAGGTCGGCAGCCGCAGTCGCTGTAATGCACTGATGCGTGCCCTTCGTGGTAACATTTAAGCTTCTGTTTGTGCTCTCTGAGCCTATCATTCAGGCATCTGCCTGTCTGTCCTAAATACACTTTGCCGCACGAGAATGGGAATCGATAAACAACACTTTTTGGAGAGGCCACGAAGTGGCACTGATGCTCCTTCGGGCACCATCGGCGTTTGTTGTAAAAAGGGTCAGTAACCTTACAAAGCTGATTAAATTTTTTTTTTGGACTGGGAAACACCACATCTAATTCAGCTTTGCTGGCCACTTTCTTTAGGTTGTGGGGTAACCCGTGCATATATGGCACAGATACTATCTTTCGCCGCCTTGATTGTGCCTGCTCGACCTTGCTGGCTCTTTCAGTTTTCTTAATGCCTTCTCCGCCACTGACAGGAGCACGTGAGCAGGGTAGCTTGCATCCAGCAGCCGTTCATTTTGTCTGGAGAAGCTGACTTGCATTCGGTGTGGGCAAGACTTGTGTAGCGCATTCACGAAACAGAGGTTAGCAATTGCGCGCTTCACTAACATAGAATGTGCTGATGTATCCCTTTACGGCCTGACCCGCACAAATGTGTGGGTCAATAAAGACGCTCACGAAACGGCACCTGTTTCAGTTTGGGTTTCATGGCTCTGTGCCGCTGAAGTCAATGTTTACGGCAATATATCTGTTTCAGTAGTTCAATAATTTCGGCACCAGAGGGCAAGTAATCTTCCGCCAAAAATGCCGTCTGAGCACGTGCGCCGACAGCAGCTACCTCAGACGTGTAAATCAACGCTCCTTCTTGTTATACATTTTTTTTTTCGGGAGTGTATGCATATGAAAGGAATATTAAGACTTAGAAAAACATGCTGCGCTAAAAAAATTGCGCGTTCCTACCACACACCCTGTGTACTCACGTGTGAAAAAGTCACCCGCACGTTTGTGCGGGCTGGGCTTTAGTTCTCGTCAAGTGCACGGCAGAGCGGCGCAGGTTGGCTCGTCCGCGCGCGGTTGCGCCTGCGCATTCTGTTTTTTTTATTGCGAATAGCTTTCTTGGCGTCTTATTGGCACTTTTTTGGTTGGTCTTTATTGATGTTTTCTTATATCTGAAGTTAGTGACGCGAAGTGATGTGCGTGAATTGTGATCACCATTGACGCCGAAAATATTTGTTTTGTGAATGTGTTGTGACAACAGGCATTATATTTCAAAGAATTACATTTTACATTGCCTATGATATAGAGTTTCAGTATCGCCAGTGAAATTCTAAGGATAACAAATAACATTGAGGGTTAAAAGTGCTAAAATTATCTAACTTAGGGAACAAGCTTCTGTGGGCGCTGAATTTTCTTTTTTTTCACATGCCGAGATTTTCAAACCAGAGAATGAAGAAGACACAGAAGAGATATTGAGCCTCCTGATGTCTTGCGTCAGAACTGGGTAGGGACCACGTTGACGAATTGACAGAGATTCATATTCGTCGTTCGAGCCAACTTAGTGATGAAAACTGGAGTATGGAAGGCGAGTTTTGGAGCAGTCGCCTCCGTAATAATAATATCTGGGGTTTAACGTCCCAAAACCACCATATGATTATGAGAGACGCCGTAGTGGAGGGCTCCGGAAATTTCGACCATCTGGTGTTCTTTAACGTGCACTGACATCGCCTCCATCGAAATGCGACCGCCGCGGCCGGGATCGAACCCGCGACCTTCGGGTCAGCAGCCGAGCACCCTAACCGCTATACCACCGCGGCGGACGAGTCGCCTCCGTAATAACTGGACCAAGTGACCACTCACCCTATCCTGTCAGTTTCAGTGAAATTGATGTCTTTTGGAAGAACACATTCGGCTGCAAAGCATCACCTGCTTGGAAGTGGTGAGACAGCCGACGTTCTTGTTGTTCTCAAGACTCCTTTGCCAACTTTCTCACACTAATTTAATGCAACGATCTTTGAAGTTACGGCTGAAAAAACGGCAGTGTGCCCTAGTTGTAGATATGAAACAACTTTTCAAGTGACTGTGCAAAAGATCAAGCAGCTTTAGGTATGGACCTGATCATGAGCTGCATCCGATCTCTGAGGAACTTTGGTCGTCACCATGCGCCCAAGAATTGAAAGCGGAAAGAAAAATGTGTCACAAGACCAATCCTTAGACAACTTTACTGGAGTGTAAAAGGCGCCCGGCATAGCCAAGCGATTAGACTCAGCTATGCGTACCACTGGCGATCAGTACACAGCTTGACATCTGCACATCACTGCAGGCTGTCAAGTGCAGCTTCTTGCTCAAAGACGCGTTGTATGAAGTGCAACTTATACCTGTGCCTCACAAGTGACACACAATACCCTAAAATGTTGCATTCGCAGCGCTGACCACGCATTTTTTGCTTTGTCTTAGCCGTTATGAGTGTATTCCTCGCTGCGGTGAATCACATGAATAAAAGCCCAGCCCGCACATATGTGCGGGTCTGTTTTCTGGGGCAAAAACTCCAATTCTTACAATTTAACCTTGGAAAACATAATTACAATAGAGCAAACGTCAATAATTTTTGAGCAAGTTAGCAATTTCTCCATTATATTTTTCTCGGGCAGGAAAGGGGTATGGGGAAGTAGCTTTTTATTCTTAAGTACATAGTACAGGGCTTATAGCTGTCGCCCCTTGCGGCCAGGTCTAAGCAGTATCACCACACAACAGTATTGCGGTAGTATCTTGGAGATACTATTGAGTGTCTGTATTTCTGTGCCGAGACACATTTGAAATATTCATTTGTATCTCAGTAACGAAATACTTTTACGACATATTGATTATATCGTGATACCTTCCTGGACGCGGGTATCTCGTTACTTTATTGACGGAAATGATATGTGTTTGCAATGGGAAACTTTTTTGTGCTAAGCAAAGCAAAGGCGCGCCACCGGCCTGCCGATATAGCGAGGGTGACGATGGGTTCCCCACACGCACACAATGGCCGATGTGATAAATCGCTCGACACCTTCGATGGCAAAATCGCGGTGACAGTATATTCAGTCTTGCCGGCAAAGTCGCGATCTCTCAAGGCTGCTGCAGCCCCCCCTAATAATTTATGGGGGCCAACCATATGGAGAGTTAGCGAGTCTTCTGTTGAAGCCAAACCAATGCTGTCTGGCAGACACACTGAGAAGCTCCTGTTGCATAAAGTTCAGTTAACGGAACACTTCTCGCAAAGCAGATCTGAGTAAAATAAATGTGTGCTTTTTCTCAATTCACTGGTGTTCGCTAGCGATTAAGGAATAGAGTTTACGCGCAAGTTTAAATGTATGTAATATTATTCACAGTATTAAGCTGCACTTAATAAATGTCTTTCTGGAGTATCAGCATCCCAGAAATAAAATGTATTCCAGTATCTCTATCTGTATTCCTGAATCTGTTTTTCGGGATACCTTCTTCGCCTTTTCGCAAATGTATTTCCGAAGTATCCCGTTACTTCCAGCGCATGCGCTGCGATATGTGTATTCCGGAATACTTTTTCGGCTCTCTCTGAGCAGCCCTGCTTGTGGCTAAATTCGGGCACTGTGGCGCAGTATGACGCTGATAAACAGGGTTTGGCGCCGCAGGCGGGCTCCGAGCGTAATGGCGCAGGTAAACATGTTTGACCCAGAATGGCACGAATGGCGCAGCTGTGTTCCACCCCTGTACTGGGGAATGTTTAAGCGAAAGCGTAGGTTGTTTCATACATCCAGTTTCCCCATCCAGCCGAAATCAAAACAGCATGACAAGCCGCACGGTGTTGTAGTTCTGTTATAGCGAACGGGCTCCATAACAGAAACTGCGCCATTCTGCTGTGAATCTGACCAGCAATTATGCGTTTTGTAGCTCAGTATTTTCTGCCACTATCGTTCTAAGTCTGGCCCGCCTTTCGGCCCTACAAAAATAACCGAGTATGTTGGTTCTCGACTTTGTAAACTCCTCAATCACTGTAGAAAAGAATGAGCCTTGTGATAAAAAAAAATGCGGCATTACTATGCAAAGGCGCACAAATGAGACAAAAATGCGATTGCCAATGTAGCGGCGTTTAGATTTTGTCGTATTTCTTTTGCTAGAAATGCGTCAGCACTCCACAAGATAAAAAATCAAAGATGCTAATTTGGATCAAAACAATTCAGCTCCCTACAAGAAATCCAACCTGGATCCTTAGCTTCGTGGCAAGGTGTATTATTGAGGCTGCACCATAACTTTTTTCTTTCGCGGTGTTAATTTCGGTATGAAGCATGTTATGAACATATAGTGTTCGCTGACAATTGAACTACTCGAAACCTGCAGACACCAATATACATACGAAGCCAGTGAAGCAGTAATATAACCATGATGTGACACTCAGCTGTAAAAAGCCATGTATGCTACGCAATCAAGTCATCGCGAAACGTGATAATCACATCCCGTCCAAAAAGCGTGCTAAATCTCTTACAGAGAAAGCTGGTATGAGATTACAACAACAGTCGAGTTTTGTACGTTGTTGACCGGCACTGCCACCGCCGTCGCCGGTGTCCGTAACCGCTGTCGCGCGAAATAAGAAAAAAAATTGGAATCAGAAAAAAAATTTCTTCGAACGAATTAGATTTGCAGCCGGGCCCTTTCCGTTGCATTGGACTGTTCGACCACGGAGCCACACTGTTCTTTTTTTCTTTATTTCCGGTTGCACGTCAAGCAAACGGGGACAACGAACTTTTCATAGGAAGCGCAAGAAAAATGGAACCACGCATGCAACCATGAAGGAACATTTACTTTTGTTTTTTCTGCCTCAATAAACCGCGCCATACTTTCTATAAAATACTGTGTCTCTTGTTTTCCATCTCGGTCACAATAAAATTCAGCCATTCGTGAGCGCCATCCGCACAAGCCATTCATCATGATTAGGTCAATTGGCAATCCATCCGTATTCTCTATTGCTAATAACCTATTTCCGTGAGGGTCTAACGCAAGCTCTTTTTTATTGTCCTCTGAAACATGTCCCAAAAGTATACTCGCGCCCAAAAATGCAAAAACACGTGATCTCTTGTTTGAGATTGGTTACGCATGAAGCAGTCGGAGCCTCATGCATAAAAAAAAAACTTGGATCTTCTAAAAAGGTTCTTACTGGAAAGTGTTGTTGTACGTCAATGAAAAAAGAAAGAATTTGCAATTGGAGCTACTTGCATTTTTTTTAACTCGTTCTAGTACCTTGTGACCCTTGCCTGCCGTATATAGCGCTCTGTACATAGGGATGGCCAACGCAATGCCATTTACATCCTTCTGCTTTCAAAAACTGTGTGGCAAGAAGGGACGCGAAGAACAGCACGGGACAGTTTTTTTCAGAAGATGACCCCATACCAACTTGCCCAACTTTCAACGTTAGTTACATCTTTATACATGCATGAATTGAACCTTTATTTCATAGAAGAGAACGGCTCTCGGCCGCAGTTTGTGAATAGGTGTGGAAGGGATCGTTGGGCGAACAGCGTAAGTTTATTAATCCAGCATCAGTTCGAGTCAATTAATCGAATGCGCAGAGTTGTATCCGTCTTTGGTAGATGTTCAATAGAGTAGCCCTCGCAAGAGATGGTCGCCCTCGTCGTCATCACTCGAGAGAAGTCACTTCTACTACCATAGTTCGCAAGTACTTTTTGTGCGTCATCTTCAAATTGTAGCACAATGCATGAGGTTCTATGTAGTCGCGTGGCAAGCGTTGGATGTTCGATCTGCCTCGCGAGAAAACTGAGCAACTCCAAAAAAGCAGGTGTAAATCTTCTCTGCATAATTTCTCACAGCATGGGCATCGAGGATAAGTGTTTCCAATCGCTTATCATTGCACCTCCCATCATTTGAGAGCTGACAACAAAGTCGGGCAGCAGTCGCCTAGCCTTATTTGCCATGGGTTAGCAGGAAGAGATCGCTTGCCTTACGGAAAAAGAAAAAAAGGTTACGCCAGCTTGATGTAGTGGTACCAAGCCTGCAGGAAGTGCGGAGCGATGTCTCTGTGCGTGCGAGCCGCCCAACACTTGGTGGATTTGGAAAGCATGACATCTTCGGGTAAATAATTTCTGGAAACAATCGTGTCTTCCGTTTTTTTGTGAGGTGAGGTGCCCACCGTTTCCCGTACTCACCGCCGAGCACCCTAGTGCGCGGTTTACCACGGTTACCGCTGTTTGAACCAAATAATACATTTAAGGTTATAGTATGAGGGCATAAGGAAGACGCTGACAAAACGCCTTTCTTCTGTCGTCCACCGCTGGCTCTAAATGTGCTATCCATGTACGATTGCCAAAGCGCCCAGCTCACGGTAATGCACTTAGGCCAATGAGCTTCGGCTACGCAACAAGTAAACTCCCTACACCACATACGTTACAGAATATGGGCTACCGATAACAGTTACAGTTACTTCCTTAAAATGTATTGATCTACAGCGGTAAAATAGAGCCCCAATATTGTAACTCAGCAATTCCAGAAATTTGTTCCGTTACTTTCGCGTTTCTTTAAAATTTTATTGCTCTATCACAGTAAAATAAATTTACTAAAACAACGAACTAATGTGGCTTGCATGGTAGACTGAAGGTTAGTGCTTTCGTTAAGGCTGGGTGGCTTACTGTGGCTGCTGTTTTAAATGCTAAGCGTTGCTTAACTTTCAACTGGAGTTTATCTTTCACAGTAACCGCAGCTGATTCTTCCCCGTTTCATCGTTAAGAGGTCAGCTGCTGCACTAAAAACTCTCTCGACGCATGCGCTGTAGGGAAGGGTGGTATTATATTGTAGGAGTGACTTGCACACCAGCTCGAAGGCGTGCAGTGCTTCGACGAAGGTAACGCACGTCGCTATTTATACATACGGCATCGAAGGTTCTTACGTTATGGCTTGCGAAAGCTCTCGAATAAACTTTACTATTTGCGTCCTGCGCGTAACCTTAACACAATCATCTCAGACAATCTTGAATCTTCAGAAACATTGCGGCGCGGCCGTGCGTAGCTATAGATTTTGTGGGCCAAATTCAAATACATAAAAATAAAGCAAGGAACGGGCGTGGCAATATATCGGCTCCGTAAGGACCCCCTTATGACAGGACGGCGGCTCCCTACAGGGTTGTCGCATATTTTTGGGACGAGCACTGCCGTAGAACACTGGTTGTTCCTGAATTTCTCAAAAGAAAAATGTAATTGACTATTATAACCAGACAAAAATTGTAATTGAATTAGCCACAACGTTTAAGTTTCGAAGAAGTAATCATTTATTTTGTAAATTACAGGAAAATGTAATTGACCACAAGAATTGAATTACTTGGACGCATTACGTACCACTCTGCTATACAACTGCAACGGTGAAGAAGTGTGGAGGCTGTCTGCACATTTATTTTATTTTTATTTGTGTTTTTTTTTTGTCTGAAGCCACCCCATTAATTCGCAACTTTCCTATCTGTTAGGCTCTAAAAACAAGCCTTTTATATCTACCACCTGTCTTCTCACAGTGCTCTTACTAAAGTGAAGTAATGCATTATGACTGTGAAATGCACGATTAGTTCCTTCAAAGCGTCGTTTCTACGCGTCCGTCCCATTCGGCGCGCTTCGAATAGGAAAAGTGCAATTTTGTCGACGCATTAACGCACTGCCAGGTGGCGACCTTACCCCTAGAGTCGGCCTCGCTCGTAGAATTTCTCCAGACCAAAAATATCTCTGCGACGCGCGAGCACTTCGCATGGCCGTGACTCCGCGTTTCTATCCGCGTTCCCAACATAGCTCGCCCCGCGAAAAATCGCAGCTGGCCAACCGGGAAAACACGACGCGCGTTGCGTTTCGCTCTGGTCGGGCACTGTTGTTCAATAAGTCTAACATGCCGCGAGTAGGCAACCTTAGCCCAAGTTCGGCGTCCAATCAGTGACGCCCTCCTGGCTGTCACACTGATTTCTGTAATTCTGCTGTCAGGGTAAAGTTCCCACAAGCATCTATGACTACAAGGGTTTTGTTTAATCACTGGTCATGGACGTTAGTCGTCGGGATGCAGGTGTACCACCAAGCGTCAACGGGGATGCATCCACGTTAAATGGTGCTATAACTGTCAAACACCAACAGCCATTGTGCAAGCTCTCTTATATCAATTTACAGTAAACGTTCAACTACTCTGTAAGGACACGTTTCACTTTCGTGTTATACTGATTCCTATGATGGAGGGATGAACCACGTCTTTTTTTATCTAGCGAAACGTTACGAAATCACGCTAAAGATACATGCAGATATTGTAAGCACAGGCACATGTTGAACAGTCGGATATGTTTGATATAACCAGCTGTTAACAGTTGTGTAACGATGCCCACAGCACCATGCGCATTACCAACGCCAGAAGTGGTACGCTTAACGTAGCGCTTGTGCTTGCGAGGATGGTAGCCCTGGATAGTGTTACGTAGACCAACTTCAGTGGATGGCGCTTAAGTGCAACGGACGTTAACCAGACATGACGCCTGTATCATTCGAGTGCATAGGCAGTGTTTATAAAATTAGATAGCCGCAACTGCAACCCCAGTTGAGGTTTCATCAACATTAAGCCTGCATAGGATCTTTTTCCGAAACAGTTCCGAGACCTGGCGTGGCTGTGTGGTAGAATACCTGACTGCCACGGAGAATGCTTGGCTTCGATTCCTACTGGGACCCTGATATTTATTTTTTGCTTTCATCGTGTGCACGCTGCCGATGTCAGTTTTTCTTTACGCTCTCGCATTTAAATTACCAATGTCTGTTATCCCCATTCCTGGGTGGATATGAGCTATCAATCAGCTGTGGCGCATGCCCGCCTAGCGCGGCCCTTGGAATACGGGTATGTGCCACACGTGTCTGGCGGAATGTGTTTGACGACGTACGCGACGGGATTTTCAAGTTATTCATGTCATGACCAGCCAGACATCTTCGTCTAACCTTCTTACCCTCCCATACTAGTTTTCGTCTACCCCATGTTAAAGAGATGATCACGAGAGCACACAGACGTAGGAGGATAGATAGATAGATAGATAGATAGATAGATAGATAGATAGATAGATAGATAGATAGATAGATAGATAGATAGATAGATAGATAGATAGATAGATAGATAGATAGATAGATAGATAGATAGATAGATAGATAGATAGATAGATAGAAACGCTCAAGCTGCCTGTAGTTCGCAAAAAAAATGCTTCGCATTTAAAACCTTTATAAGGATGTATGTGAGAATTATTTGCCCATGGCAATTTCACAGAGGGCTCTATATACCCGGTTATGGCGCTCGCCTGCTGACCCAAAGGTCGTGGGATCGAATCCCGGCCACGGCGGCTGAATTTTTGACGTTGGCGAGAATGCTCGAGGCCCGTGTACTTATACTCAGGCGCACGTTAAATAACCCCAGGTAGTCGAAATTTCCGGTGCCCTCCACTACCGTGTCCCTCATAATATCGTGGTTTTAGGAGGTTAAACCCCAACATTTGTTATTATTAGAGCGCCGTATACTGCAGGCAAGAGACTGCTCATATAACGGGAAAAGCTCTAGACTTTCAACGGCGCGCGTTGTTGCGGCCGCCGCCGTTCGCACTTTTGCGTCATTTCTGTTTGCTCTTTTCGTGCTTTGCCTACATCTGCGATGACGTTCGGAGTTATTACAAAATGGAGTGAGTATACGTTACTGTGGGAGCTATGTGCGTTAATTCTAGCATACGCCATGTCTGAGCTACTTTATGAAAGTTGTTTTTTTACACGATAACGGCAAAAAACACGGTTCCTAACCATGCCTCTTTGCATTTGTTGTTTTGTTGTGAGCCTTCATTATGTCTGTGTAAATCACTTATTGTGTAGGTATTGCAAACTCTTACTATGATTCTGTTTTCTCATTATGATATCACGTTCTTTTCAGGTACCATTTTCCATGGCTGCTCACGCTGAACAGGAGCGACAACATAGCAAGTCACAAGTCTGGTTCCTCCAGCCTTCACGACTTTTCGATTCTTAATCATAAGGAATAAATATGGAAACATGATACCGATATCTGCTGTTTATTTTGCACGACATGACACTATGCACATCACAGTCACACATTTTGGTTAATTATACTCATACAAGGATGTAAATGAGGAATACCTCAACTGCTTCAACTTTGCTGGAAACGGTGTGTTGTTTTGAGGAGTTTTATTAAAATAATGGTAAAATTGAACTATCCTTTTTTTGCAGTCGCTGGGCGCAACGGCAAGTATTAATGGAGTTGATTAAAATGAATACTTCACTATTTCCAGCAGTAGTCGCGCAAAAGTAGAGCATGGGTCAATTGTGTAGCTTAAAATAGCCGTAGAGTCGCTTGAAGCTTCGGTGGGTGTCAATTGACCGCGTAGGAGCGTCACTGGCAAGGGTCGTCTGACTCTCTCAGAAGTGGTAGTGTGATCCTTCGCGTAAGAGTCCTCCCACTCTTCTTAAGAGGGTCAGGGGACTCTCCTGAGCGCGCCGACTCTGACCCACCAAGAGAGTCACCGTGACTCTTCAAAGAGAGTCGTATACGTGGCAAGTCAGAACTCTCCGAAAAGAGTCAGGTATACTCTTTTTTTCTTATAGTGTAGCACGTGAAGCTAGACTTAGAAAACAAAGGCAAACCCATACAGCTGTAACAAGATACACTAAGAATAACAATCCACCATCTACAGCTGTGATTCTAACCCGGGCCTCTTGAGTGGGAAGTGGGCATTCTACCCCTGAACCACTTTGATTGGACGTCAGGCCCGTATTTGGGCCTGACGTCCATTTCAGTGCACTCATGATTTCATCCGGTACAAGTGCCCTATGGTATGCGTCCGGCACGGCCAATCTTTCCCTCTGCTAGTAAACGGGTTAACCCTCCTGCCGGCACCATCTTGTATCGCACAGCACGCCACTTATACATCTTGGCCATTGCGAACAAGTGTTTTGAATACGATTCCTGTTTGTATTGAGACTACATCTTTCCTGTGCTTCTTTAAACGCAAAATACGAGTACATTTGTTACAAAAATCGTTTTCGAATGCATTTCATAGTCGGGCTATGTCAGGCATCCGGCGTTGTGCGGCGTTGGCGTTGTCCGCGGCAGGTGTTTTCTCTCCGCTCTGAGTGGAGAGGAGGAGCGCGCTCTGACGCGTGAGGGCGCTCGCATCGCGGGAGCTCGGCGGAGCTATATATGAAAAAAAATTTTAAAAAAAGTGAGTGAGTGGAGAGGAGGAGCGCGTTCTGACGCGTGAGGGCGCTCGAATCGCGGGAGCTCGGCGGAGCTATATATGAAAAAAAAATAAAAAAAATAAAAAAAACACAAAAAAAGCAAAGAAAAAAGGCGCTGCGCCGTGCTCCCGACCGGGCTGCAGAAATTAGGCGCCTTTTCCTTCTTCGAACCACAACCACCATATATAAATGGAGTGAAGCGCGCGCGAAATGCATTCGCATTTCCTCACGATTCCCTTCGGGGAGGTGGGGGGCATTTTTTTTTCTAGAATTTCCCCACCGCCCTAGATTTGATTTCTGTTTTCACCTGTTCTTCGAGAAAGGCGTATCTAATGGTCATTTCGTTCCCATTTCTACACTGTATAGGGTGTCTTCACTCATGATGTTTATCTTGATTTTAATCGACCTATGGCGCATTTTACTGTCACAAATTCATGAGTGAAATATTCTGAAATGAAGGCAGCAGATATGGAACTTGACTACGACAGGGGAGGAAGACTACGATCACTGTCCGCGCCTGTAGTTAGCACTTGAGTACAGTGTAAAAAATATTTTCTGAAAAAAAAAAACAGGAATTCTCTGGGAACTCTCTTGCCTCAAAATTTTTGTAAAGCTATTTTTTTCTTTTGAGGTTTTCTATGTTTTTACATATTTCTTTTCGTTTTACGTTTACATAAGCTTCACAGAAATTGTGTTCATTAACATAATTTTCAGTTTTGCCTTACAGAAAAAAAATTTGCTTTCTTTCGGTTACGTCACTGATAATTTCGGTTTTACTGTACAAAACTTTCATGCTTAAAAACGTGGTTCAGTTTTCAGCCGCAGAGCAACTCTGTTTTCTGTTTTCATTTTCCAGTTATTTCGCTGCTGTTTTTTTCGTGTACAGACACGAAATAAGTGCTACCCTGCATATCGAGTCACAAAGAAGATATGTTTTCTGTTATTGTCTGCAACGCCAGTAGTGGTTGTAGCATTAGCTATCTGCTCTTGCAATTCATAATTAGTTTTCTTGATAAATTAATCTCATATTATACACATAAATAAAAAATTAATACATAAATTATTCCAGCCGCACCGGCATATACCTTTCATGTAATGCAATGCCTTAATACCCTTTGATGGAGTAGTCTTCCCAGAAATTTTTCATAAAGTTTGTTGTGCGCTTGTAGTTATGGCTTTGTCCATTATTTTCGCTCCGAATATACGTTATGTACGTTTAAAATAAGTACCATGAATGCAGAATAAAAAGTTACTCCAGATCCGCAAAGTGAATGCTGATGATGGAGCGAGGCTCCTTGGAAGCCAGTCTACGTAATTTTATTTTGCTAAGTTTAGCGCCATTGATCGATGCGCTAGCGCTGCCCGGTCTAAGTACGAGTGGCTTGCCACCAATGTAGCGCGCTGTACACGGCTTGTATAGGTACGAGCGGCTAGGCGCCGGCGCAACACCTGCGCGCGGTCGGTATGCGCGCTGCGTGCACTCTGCGAACGGTTCTGCGCATGACGTCACGCGCTTGCTCTGAGAGGGGGTTTCGGAATGGCGCCGCCGCAGCGCCTCACCTGAGCGCGGTCGGTAATGCGCGCTGCGTGCCCTCTACGAACGGCTGTGCGCACGACGTCATGATCTTGACCGATATGTTTGCTGAGAGAGGGTTTCGGAGCGGCGCCGCAGCTGTTCCGACGGGGACCCACGATGATGACCGCGACAACGGACATCGTGCGAGCGTAAGGAGCTTCGCTCCTAAATAGTAATGACGAAAGATACAAAACCCGGGAAGAAGCATGAAGAATACTATAAAAGGCCGACGGACTCTTCCAAGGTTTAGTAAAACTACATAACATTCTGCTGTCTAAAGAAGATGTGGCACTTGGATTCTCTCGGGCATGAATCCTGCTGTGTTGATGTCAATCGGAGAACAGGAAATAACGGGCAAACATCGTCGCTGCAATGACACCACGCCTACTCTTGCCACATGCAACTCGGGCGGAAGGAGGGTGAGGGATCAAGGACTCATTCGTTGTTAGACAAAAGCCGGCAGATCCCACAAACTGTGGGAATCGATGTAATGCGAAGCAGCCAGGAAGGAGCAAATCATGCTTTACATAATTTGCATGTGATGTTTTACATGGTAGGACCTGTGATTTATATCCGTCATACAGTCACGTCACGCAATACCAATTTTGGTGTATATCAAGCTAGCGAACTGGACGCAAACGCACTATCAGCGTGGCATGTAAATGACGTTGTAAATGACATGTATGCCAAAATTTTCGTGTTACCACCTGACACTTATGTTCGTTATACAGTCATGTCACTCAATACCAAATTTGGTGTATATCAATCTAACGAAATGGCCGCGAGCCCGCCATGAGCGTGGAATGCAGGTCGTGTCACTCATGACATGTCATGATTTCCATATTACCACTTGTCATTTATGTTCGTCATACAGTCATGTCACTCAATACCAAATTTGGTGTATATCAAGCTAACGAAACGGCCGCGAACGCGCCATGAGAGTGGCATGTAAATCATACTTTTCATGACAAGTTAGTCATGGTTTTCATGATATGACCTGCCATTTACGTTCGTCACACAGTCATGTTATGCCATACCAAATTTGATATAAATGCCATTAAACGATACGGCCAGGAGAGCACAAAGTCGTAGGCGCAAGATAGATAGATAGATAGATAGATAGATAGATAGATAGATAGATAGATAGATAGATAGATAGATAGATAGATAGATAGATAGATAGATAGATAGATAGATAGATAGATAGATACGCTCAAAATCGCCGAAGTTCGCTAAGAAATGCTCCGCATTTAATAGGGTTTCTCGCCGTTATGGAGACCGCGTAGAGTCTTTCATGGTTGATAAGAATGTACTTTCATTACGCATATTCCTGTGGATAGTAGTGCCGTGATCCCTACGTTCCTCGTAACATGCAAATTCTTCGTCAGGATCCTCCAGTCTTTTAACGGAAGCCATTTGGCATACGGATATTTCAGGTGCTAGTTTTAAGTGTTCTTTTAAGCGCTAGCAAATCAGAGAAATTATATTTTGCCTTTCGGGCATTTTCTTTCACGTTGCGATGGTATTGTTTGATATGTGCGTGTAAGTGGGTTTTTAAAGGCGAAGCATTTCTTTGCGAATTGCAGGTACTTTTAGCGTGTCTATCTATCTATCTATCTATCTATCTATCTATCTATCTATCTATCTATCTATCTATCTATCCATTTAGCCGCCTACGTCTGGGTGCTCTCGCGATCACCCCCCCAAACTTGGGGTAAACCAAAATAAGTATGGGAAGGTAAGATGGTTTGACGAATATGACTCGCTGATCATGACATAAATAATGTGACAATCCCATCGCATACGTCGCCAAACGCTTTCCGCCAGACACGTGTGGCACATACCCGTATACCACGGGTGGGTATGTCCCAGAGGTATGCGGGTATGTGCCCAAAGGTGTTAGAAAGTTTATATCTATCGAGGGACGGCGAGAACAGACATTTTAACGCGAGAGCGTGAAGGCAGAGCTGACATTCGGCCAGCTTTGACACGATGAATGCAAAGAATAAATGTCTTGGTCCCAGCCGGAATCGAACCCCAGCATTCTGTGTGGGAATCAAGTATTCTAGGCACAGAGCCGCGCCAGGGTCTCGGAACTGCTTTTCGAAATAGACACTAATATCATGAGACGGTCAATTGTGGTTTGCAGTGCTGGCTATCCAAATTTATATAAACATTATATATGTACTCCCATGATTCAGCCATTACGTTGGGTTATAGTCAGTTGTAGTTAAGCGCCATTCCACTGAAGTTTGATTTATGTAGCTGTGTCCCGGGCTACGATCCTTGCGAGCACAAAGCGCTACATATCAGCCTAACCGCTTCTTGGTGTTGCTAATACCTATGTTGCTGTTGGCATCGTTACGCAACTTTAAACAATTGGTTATATAAAACATATGCGACTCTTCAACATATATCTGTGCGTACAACATTCGTACATATCTTTTTAGAGTCCATTTCGTAACGTTTCGCTCAATAAAACAATTGCAGCACAGTCGCCTTCCCTCCGCATGCGTTGCATAACATTGATTGCCAAGGTACGTGGGATCTGCCGTATTTTAACATGTGTGCTCGTGTGTTTCATTTTGCATGTACTGCTCTTTGTTTTTTCCTTTCTTAAGTTGTATGTTCAATATTCACTCAAGGTCACCTTACTTGTGAGCCAACATCTCCTTATATATCATATCAATAAAAAAAAACGAAATCCGGCGAAAACAAACTCCATGTACGAAATGGAATGAGAAGCGGTCGGTTGAGCTGCTTTGGAAATTGACATGACTATTGTTACCACAGTCATGGATACGGCAACATAATTGGAGTTATATTATTGCGTCGTTATAAATAGGTAGGGTGGCTGATAAGGTGATCATGAACTTAATAACTACAGTGTTTCACAAAAAAACAAAGAGAATGAATTTTACGCCGCAATGAATCGCCCATGCGATAGGCGTTTATTTCCATTATGTGATGGAGTCTGCTCCAAAATTACAAGCACGCACAGACGTTCAGTAGAGGCGCAAGGCAGATTCCAATACTGTAACCCTGAGTGTTGCAGCTTTTGATACAGGCAGTGGTGTCCGGGCAGCCGCTGCCAGTTCCTGCAAAAGAATGAGCATAAAGTTTCTGAGCATGATCTGTACACCATGCTAACACAAAACTGCGACCCGCGACGGTGGTCTAGTGGTTATAGTGCTCGACTGCTGACGCGAAGGTCGTGGGCTCGAATGCCGGCCACGGCGGCCGCAGTTTTCGGTGGAGGCGAAAATGCCTGAGGCTCGCGTGCTCATATTGATTTGCACGTTAAAGAACCCCAGGTAGTCGAAATTTCCGGAGCCCTCCACTACGGAGTCCCTCATAATCATATCGTAATTTTGGTAACGTAAAATCCGCTAGTTACTATTATTGACACAAAACTGCGGTGCGTAAATATATGGACGCTTCACACATGCCATAACACAGTGAATGTATGAGACTCGGGGTGAGATTCATTGCAAAGCTGCTTTAGAAAAGAAAAGAAAAGCTAGGATTGTCTGAGAGACGACTTTATATCTAGAAGCAGTAAGGCAAACGCTTTATATCTAGAAACCAGTAAGGCAAAGGCTTCAATGACGCGGACAATCATTGCGAATATGCTTAAAGCTTGCGAATTCAATGGAAGCAAAATGTTGAGCTTGGGATAAGCTATACTGATAACAATTAGCAGTAAAGAGAACAGCGCGTGATTGCGGGCTTAGACGTAAAGAGTAAAGCTGAAAGCTCCTGCAAATCACTTAGAAAATACATAATTTAGTGTTCGCTTTCCTGTTATCTGAATAATAATTAGTAAATGTCCGTCTGTCTGAGGAGACGTTGGTGCCAGAATTTCTTTGGTTCAACTTAGCCTATTTCTCGGCTCTCTCAACACCCGCTCTTACAGGCTTACTATTTCCGACTATTACCTGCGCAAATATCCTCTTAAATCAATGTGAAATAACAAAATGAATGATGCGACTGCATTTTTGCTCCTGTGTCACCCATAGTTCATTATTGGTGTTAGTAGTAAACAACTTATTAATAGAGAGGGAAAGAAAGGCACTGTAATCTTGTCTGACTGCATGTGAATTTTTCGTGCAATGTAACGTCCACCCAAAAGAAGCGGGATTTTTCGCCGATTTCTGTGTGTTTGGTTATGTCGTCACTAACTATTATTTTGACTTTTTCCAGTCACGAAATAACCATTCAGGTTTGATCTGCATAAAGCTGACCCCTCGTGGATCAAAATCCTTCATCTTATCACGTAATCTGCGAAGGAACCATGAAAGCTTCATGGAATTTTGCACGAACAGAGTAGTGATAATAAATGCTGATAATAATGCCCGTAAGTGGTAGTACATAGTGCCACAGTTTCAAAGCCACTCTTACCGCTCATCCATAGTGAAACTTGCATTTATTGACTATAAAAAGCTCCAAGTACAGTCTATAAGGTAAAAGTTTTCTAAAGAGGTTAAATAAGGAGCGCGCCCTCTCTGTACTTGTATATGAGTCATCATAAGACTTTCGTCACGACAAGCAAATTGAAGCTATTTTTGCTTACCACCACTTCCTCCTCCTCCTCCTCCTGTTCTCTCTTCCACTGCAGTGACGACAGCCAGGAGTGCTACAGTTAAAACAGATGAAACATGAATGATGACAGCGTTGGCAAAGTGAGCAATCATAATTTAGGTGGGAATTGCAATGTGTCCTTTATAAAAGAACAATAGTTTTAGTAACATTTTTAAAGGAAACCAATGACAATTAACCATGTGAGGCCATGTGCATCAGTTTGTGCGTGTTTCTTTGTATACCAAGTAATTTTACATTGTGCCATTGCAGCATGGCACAAAGCTCACAGCAGCTTTCAGCCAATCTAGGCTGTTTTGTTGAGGCTAACTCATGAAATGTAAAAATATCTTTACTGTCTTCGTAAGACGGATCAAGCCATAACACGGATCAAGCCTTCCATCTTTTTGAGCGTTTTCTCATCTTCCTTGATGAGAATTTCTTCATGGCCTAGCTGTTATTCCTCATTGTATGACACTCTGCCACTAGTGAAAAACCGCACATACAAGAGAGACAGGAACATGTCATCGTGTTCGTGGCTCTCTTGTGTGTGTGGTTTTTACTAGCGGCAGAATATCATACTGTTCTCATCTTCCAGTGGACAATATAGACCACAGAGTATTGACTCGTGTAACCGATTCCTGCAGAGTGCCAACTCCGTGATATGTCCATAGGCTTACGCTAAAATTCCCGGTGGAAATACTGGAGCCGATACAGCACACAGCTGAAGTAACCGGATAGCATTCGGGAGCTTGTTTTGAAACGCACAGTGCTATTCGCACAGTCTAGATAAACTCGACTAGGCACTTCCACGTACCTGCTGCCAGAGCAAGAAGCAAGAGAGCCGAGGTAGATTTCATTGTCGAAATAGTCTGGCTTCAGGGCCTGTGCAGCAAAACGGAAGTTGCAAGACATTAGTCATATGTCATAGATATTGAGATGTCATGTAAGCATCCCTGTCTCTCTCTGTCCTCCATGTCCAAAATACATGTCCAAAATGTGGTGTATTCCGATAAACCAGTTTGGTTTGAAAATGGCGAGGACTGAGCTGTCTGCTTAAGGCTTCATATCTTCCTCTCAACCATACGTGCTTGAATAATGTTAAGAAATTACGACACTACATTACTATTACAAAACAGTACATTACATTACAATTATAGACATTACAGTTTAGGAATTTCTGATACAATAATACCTTCACTTTGGCGAGTTCGTGCGCACTCAAAAAATGCAGCGACAGGACACACACATAGACGTAACTTTGCTCGTCTCCTGTGTTTTCCCGAGGTTGTTTCAAAGTGGTCTTCATCCCTTATTACAGCAAAATGGATCGTGCTTACAAGTAACAGGAGTAAACCCGGTTGATCGGAGGTATCCGTGCCGTCCGGCCATATTTACGTTAAAAAGCATGTTAGACAATACTGCGGACATTGCAGGGTACGGCAGGGTGGCGGGGTTGGTTTAGTTTCACTTATTCAACATTTCTGCTAGTAAGCTTGCGATCCTAAATTATAAGTGTCCTACAATAGTTAATGCAATATCGGAAATTTCTGGAAGGATGGTGATCAAAGGTAGTCTACAATCGCGTACATGGAAATGTTCCCGTAGACAGCGCGTGATAATGCTGGATGAGGTAATAGTAGCAAAAGCATTTTTTGACGTATGATAGACATTGCAGTTTTAGAAATTTCTACAGTGAGCATGGATTTCAAAAGACAGTTACCTAGAGTTGTAGATAGAAGAGTTCAAGATGATCCTTACTGGAGCAACAGATGCGAGTCTGATCGAAAGCACGCTTTCGGGGAGCTTTTAAATCTCTCCTTTGGCAGGAAGTCAAGGCGCACGTGTGCAAGGTGGACGCCAAAGACTGACGTACGCGGGTGGATGCTTTCCAGTCAGGTAATTAAAACAGAACAATGAAATCCTACGGGAGCAAAGGATGCTAGAAGAGGATGTGACGAATGTGCAAAGCGGACGCAGATCTTTTGAGATTGACACTTGTCAGCTATTTTGATCCGCGGTTAAAATTTTATGCGCTATCTACACAGAAACGCGGCTTTGCTTTGTTGCTTTCATTTGCGTCCGTCCGTAATAATTTATGAGGACACGTGCACTGGGGTGAGTCACATTGTGTGTTGCTGTATAGCAAGGGAGAATTTCTTCGAAAGGAGCAAAGTCCGAACAATGCCTTTCGGTCAGAGACGTAAAGCCGTGATGTATTTTTTTTTAATTTTTGTGTTTTGGGGACATCATATGCAAAATAAATATACTTTTCTGAATGGGTACTCTGATGCCACGGACATAGAGGTTGGGTTCTGTAAAAATGCGACAGGAGACGATATACACAAAATATCTCATTGCGAGCGATGAGGCGGCAACGTGCTTTATTCCAAACAAGACTTCAAGCCGTGTCTCAAAGAAATATTTCGACAAAGGGCCCATATGTTTTCCACGTCGACTTTCCGATTCTCGCCGACGTGAGCATTATATGACAAGCTTTCATTTGTAATGCTTATGCGGTAACAACATTTGTTATTTTTTACTTTTATGTTTTTAATTGCAGCATTCTCCGGTCGCAAGATGAAGCAATAGGGGCATAAAAAGCTATTGTGCGAAATATATGCAATCAACGTTAAAGAAATAAAAGTTTCAAGAGGCAATACAACGCCTTCTCAAATAAATATAGAAAAATGACAGGAAGATGATGCAAACCATGATTAGAGAACTATATGCCTTGTGACAGTCTATTAATTATTAGGTTAATATGCCTTTTTGATTCAAGGTACATCAATTTATCTACAAATAGGTAGGGGACCGAAATACAGAAAAACGGGAGGTTAACCAGAAAAGCATCTGGTTGTCTATCATACTTTAAGGAAACGAGAATGAGGAATATAAAGATGAGAGGAGGGAGGGAAAGAAGTATGTGAGATGTCAACTTCCTTACGCGTCAGGGAGCTGAAACACCATAGTCAGAGGCATTCGCACAAGGCTTGTTCCCTCAAGCAGAGCGAATGTACCGAGCCTACCTTGTGTGCGGACGAGAGATAGAGACGGCTTTCTAGGAGCACATGCACGGAAGGTAGTCGAACGGCAAGTTATCGCCGCGTGTCATGAACTGTTTGTCTTTCCGAGGCTATTGCGATGAAAAGATCAGCGCAACCAGGAAGGACCACGAAGAATAGGTGAGAATAGCACTGGCGCTGTCTGAACAACAGCGCCAGTGCTTGTCTCATCTATCCTGCGCCGTCCCTCCTGGTTTGCGCTGAAGTTTCCACCCCAAAATATATTTACCATCAAGACCCAAGAAAAGTTTTATCAAATTTGCGAGGCAAATTGGGGACAGTGGAATGCCGCATTGTCGCATGCCGCATTGTCGGCCATTCCAGTTAATACAGTGTCCTATACAAGGCCGACAGAGAAACCGTTAAAGGCAGTATTTAGAGAACTGTTCAATAAATTTCCCGCTGTTTCTCGCGGCAAATCGATTTGAATTGACATTACTGTCACCAGCTGTGCTGATACACCCAAACAAACCGTCTGCGTGCCCTTGGCGTATGCGAGTCTACAGTACTTTCATTTTAAATGCGAATGCATTTCTTAGTCGGGCTATGTCGGGCATCCGGCGTTGGCGTTGTCCGCGGGGAGGAGGATAGGTTGAGGAGGTGTCCGCGCGCCGGCAGGTGTTATCTCTCCGCTCTCACTCCCTCTCCCATAGCAACAGCTGCGGGCGCGCGCGCTTATCCTCGCCCCAAGCAACCGCAGCAGGTGGTGCGGGCGGAGTAGCGGAGAGTGAGTGGAGAGGAGGAGCGCGCTCTGGTGCGTGAGGGCGCTCGCATCGCGGGAGCTCGGCGGAGCTCCCGCGATAAAAAAGCAGGCGCTGCGCCGTGCTCCCGACCGGGCTGCAGAAATTAGGCGCCTTTTCCTTTTTCGAACCACAACCACCAATATAAATGGAGTGAAGCGCGCGCGAAATGCATTCGCATTTCCTCACGATTCCCTTCGGGGAGGTGGGGGGCATTTTTTAAGCCATGCCTCGTGGTATTATAAAGCTCCAAACTCTCCACGGTGGTCCGATGGCTATAGTGATCGCCTGCTCACTCGCAGGTCGCAGAATGGAATCCCGGCCGCGGCGGCCGCTTTTACGATAGAGCCGAAAACGCTTGACGCCCATGTATACTTTTATTTAGGTGCACGTTAAAGAACCCGAGGTGGTCGAAATTTCCAGAGTCCTCCACTACGGCGTCTCTTATAATCACGTGCTGATTTTGGGACGCTAAACCCCAACAATCATTATAAAGCACCAAGTGATGTCAGTCTCCCTTGCCCCGTTCGTCCGCGCTGTTTCCTTTTATGATACCTCGTGTTACTACGGAAAAACGACGTCTGATGGTGAAATATACGTATATTACCACGAAGCTGTTTTATGCGGGGGTCCACCAAAACTTCACTTGACGTATTTCCGTCAGGGATATGACGTTGTAACGTGTACACTAACACATCACAAAGAAAGAACTAGAAGAAAAAGTTCCGTCGCCGGGAATCAAGTGCCGCCGGAAAACAAGTGCCTCCGAGCCAAGGCTGCCAATTTGTGGGAAATTTGCTAGATGAAAGTAATTTTTAGACCCATGTTGGAAAAAGAGAAATTTCGTGATTTCAAGGGAAATTTAGCGTGTTGCTACTCATTCATTTTCAACATGAATCTAGACTTTTTCATGGCCACCCTTTGCGCTTAAATGGATAGTATTTCTCTTTCTTTTTCGGTTTTTCTACTACTCTCATATATTGGCCGCGATCGTAGGTTTTCTGAATATTTAGAGGCATCCCCGTGATCTCACTGTGTGGGTAGGTGGCTCATGGTTCGTTTTGTTGCGCTTTGAAATGCACACGATTATCCGAATATTTTTGTAAGTCACCAAATACCTCGCATTTAAGCTCGCCCTTTCTCTGGATGTTAGATGCTTTACCTAGCACTGCTGATTTACCGCACGGAAAATGCGGTAATACCGTCCGTATCGGAGAAATATACGACGGCCGCTTTCATTGGCGACTCTCTGATCGGCCATTAGGCAAGTGCAGCGACGCGTTGGCTCAGATCTGTCAGCAAGGATTATCCGAGGCATTAATATCCTGGGTTGGTGGTTTGATTGTGCAGCCTCTCCGTGAGTGCAGACTCCGACTGAAGACACGGAACCTCAGCATGCAGGCGAGAGTGCAAATGTTCAAACTTCTGAACAAGATGTCGCAAGCTGGCGCCCAATACAAATATTAATTCAGTTCTTGTATATATTAATCATTATTTCGCTTTCGTTAAAATAATGGCCACTTAAAGTTATGCTAAACAAATACTTGTCTGCACAAATAATGCTTAAACTGAAGTGGCGGTGACAAGGAATCATGAATGTTTTTAATTATTTTATGTAAGTCAGGGGAATATTGGTAGAAAAATAGTAATTTCAGCTGTCTGGAAGGGAAATTTTGTGTTCACGGGTTGGCAGCCCTGCACAGAGCTCTGCCACTTACCACTGGCGGTACGCTAGCGGTAAATGGCAGCGGTAATATTTGTCAGAGTTCCAGGTTTCGAACTCTGAATGTCACTAGGGGACTGTGTCATCACACCATACCAGGTGTAGTTATATTTTTATCGATGGTTTGAGAACATCAAGTCTATAAGGTGATGCTATTTGTTGATATCGTTTCATGTATTGCAACCAATACAACAAAAAATGGCAAATCCCATGCACAGGTGATGGGAATCGACGTCAGGCGAAGTTTTTCGTTATGTTAAAGCAAAACCAGTAAAGTTTGCAAACTTGCCAGTCCAACCACTCGGAAGACAGTTGCCCTTATCTTACACCACGTCATTGACATTGGCGTTTTTAACTGCAGACTAGAGTTAACTGGAACTATATGGTATTAATATACGGGCGTCGTGGCACAACTGGTTTGGAACACACGTATGTGTCGCGCTCCTTCATTTGGTTTGTGGTGTTCACTTGGTCTTGAAAGGTTTATTGCGCTCGGCGGTAGTTGTTCATTATGCAGAACGGCGAGCACTGTTGAGTTCATCGAGAAATACAGGGGTAGAAAGACATACGCTGATTGTCGCAGTTCTACTGACGAACACATGATCAGTCGCGCCAACACGTCTCGATCAGGGCAGCAATGTGAGCGACGGGTCCTGGCTACAGGTGCGAACGCCGCAGACATGTTATATAACGGCACATAACCACATGTTAGTCGGTTTGTTTAGGGCAGACCTTAATATATCTGGTGAAAACTAACCATGTCATTTCGTCCCGGCTGTTGTTGCAACCAGGAGTTGCATCCGCTGGAGCGTGTAGAATTGAAGCTAAGAGTGAGAGAATATTTATTGTGCGGTTGCGTCGCTGACAGACTGATCTAAATGGTGTCCGGCGCTATGGCTACGACTTCCGAACATGACTCCAGAAACGCACGCACCGTCATTGAGAATGAGCTAGGCATCTTCACTGGGCCAATTCCAGGATCCGCGGTTGGCTGTTTTAAAGAATAGCTTGAATTTGCCGGTTGGTGAGTTGACCATGGCCGTGCCTCGCCGCAACAGAGCCAACGAGTACATCAAATATCAAGAGGTGAGGGGGGAGCACGTCGCATCAGCTAATCAGAGTTTAAACGCTGGGCCAATTCGGTTACTTCCGACACCAGCACATGACCCTGACTTCCAGGGATCTCGACAGAACTTGACCGGACCGGCGGGTGCTTTGACGCCTTTCGACGACAAGATATACTGCTGTTGCTAGCTAATGTGTGTTGCTTGGGTGTCCAGCTTTACCTTGTCACTGCCGCATTAGTGTTTCAATATAGATAAAGCGGCATTCAACCACTTACAAAACACTCATTCTTATTGTAGGGTTCAGAAATTTTAAGGGTAAACTGCCCGCGTGGGAACGCACACAATTCATCCCACTGGGGTTTATGCTGTCTGGCAACCCAGAGGTACTTGTAGAGCTGCGCTCAAATTTACTATTTCGAAGTATCATAATCGCCGGTGACTTTTTTCGTAGGCTGCCACGCCATAACACCCAGCACACTTCCCTTTCGAGTGCAACCTTCGCAAGGGTGCTGTTCTCCTCCTTGCAATAGGGTGCTGATCTCCTCAACAACGCCTCTGACTTGCGACAAAATATCCGTCTCGCACTATCCAGGACACATGCTTATTTCTGTGAACCATTAGGGAGGGCGACGCAGCGTCGTTGGCGGGATGTGAAATCAGAGTGATAGAACACCGCGGAAAATGTGGTAGCTATCTTTCTTTCGCTCTCAACGCCGGCGCCGCAAATGCGCGGAGAAACCCAGCGGCGAGCACGTGCAGACCACAACACCAGAAAAGTTATTTAAAGAGGTAAAAAAAATTTACGATTTCAAAAGTTGTCACGCTGCCGGAAAGCAAGACAATCGTTCAGAACAGTGTGGCTAACGTGTGATACCTCTAAGGAGACTTGTTTATTCCAAATTATTGGTTTCTGTCGGGCAATAGTACCAAGGTGACAATACTGTCAGGACAAATTCGGCGGGACTGTACAAATACGTAGCATATAAGAGCTCCACAGGGAATATTGTCATGTGCGCTTTGTTTCTACCTTAATTTCCACATTTTGCTGCAATGGCATCCTTTTTTTACACTCTGCTCTGTTTTGCGTAACTGGAGAACTTTGATATACAGATTACGAACGCGGTAAGCGCACTTTCTATATAACATGTAGCGATCGATAGCTCTTCAGCAAAATGTATGGGAAGTAAATGTTGTACAAGGGTTCTTAGGTGGGCTAGTTGATTAATGAACATTGTGGCGAAATAGCGCAAACGACGACAGGAAGAATATACAGGACACAGCGCTGTGTCCTGTATATGTTTTCGTCCCGTCGTTTGCGCTGTTTCGCCACAATGTAAATGTTGTGTTTGTCCATAAAGACGCAGACTTTGCACGCAAGCGCACATACCGATTTTAAGAAATCGGCATCGTGGCGTGCGCCCGCACAAAGCAACACCATCTAGAGGCAAAGCGGAGGAGAAATAAGACATAGGCACGAAGCATCGTGGAGGAGGCCCATGCGAGCCAGTAACTACTCGGGCAGACGGAGAAAACATTCGCAATAATAATTAAATTAACCAGCACAGAACCTGCTTTCCCAGGCAGACACGAACACTGCTCACCCGCTGACCTGGACTTCCATAACGCTGGAGTCAAGAGGAAGCGAGTTGGCCCAGACCTCTTGTCAGCGCCGCTGTCATGAAAATTACAGTGCCCTTTCTTCCAGTGAATTCGGGGGGATGCGCAGGGGAATTGGTGGTATCGTAACACGAAGAGATCCTCCGTCAAAGCATCTCCGCCTACAGGAATTTCCGCCTATATACCTCTAGCGGGACTTGCCGATCCCGCATCTTCAGTGTAACGTCGCGTTCCTCAGATAGGACTCATTCACAGTGCATGAACGGAAGTTGAATGTGTGATCATCTGTGGCATCTACGAGACGTTGTTGCTCTCAACGATGCATGGGTTCTCGTGTTGCAGTAAGTGTTTCCCGAGGCTGACGTAACGACCTTCAAAGCCTGAGGCACATGCCTGCTATCATGCTCGAAAATTGAGGAGGCATCTGTCTCAACTTACAATGGGCACTTACATGCGCCTAACCCACTTACTTAAAAGCCCCTAAACCACCAACAGACGCTCGCGTGCTGCTCTCCGTGCCCTTCATTTATCGACAACAGCCGTCATGACGTCACCTGTAGGATTAGGTGACGTCGCGAGCAAGAGACGCTGTCAGTGAGCGAAGAAAAGCTTGTTTTCTGCTCGCAGATTCACGGGCTTTCTGCGTTTCCACCTCGGAAGCCGAGCAGCGGCACCCGGAGAGGTGGACAGAAGAGCCGACGAATGCAGCCTTACGAAGGAAAGAGCGAAAAGAGGAAACGCGTGCAACTTCACCACCATTCGCTGTAGAATCGTGCACTACTGCAACGCCACACCAAAATTTCAACCGCTGGGTGCTTTAGGGGCCCTTTAAGGGAGCACAACTCGACTGCGGCGGAGCGGCTTATATTCCCTCTGATGCCGTTAACGCAAATTCGACGAATTCTCTGCAACTGAGTCCAATACGGCACTCGGATACCCGTGGTGAACTTGGCCGTGGAAACTGGGGCCATTGCTCTCTGCACTACCTCGAAACATTGGGGACGACATAGCCATCCTAATTAGCGTACGCATATAATGCACGGGCAATGTACAAGGGTACGTCATGATTCGCTCGCACGTTGCCTGCATTCATCGAGTGAACTGTCGGTGTTTCTCTTTCTTAGGCTTTGTGACGATAAAATTATCTGCTGCCATCAAAAAATGTGTATCAGCCGGCTAAAAAAACCTAAAAGGGATGTTACTATCTAAGAATTGCAAAACGAATCTGATCATGTGGTGTTGATGTCGGCGAGAGTCGGAAAGTCGATGTAGAAGTCGACTAGGCCCGTCGCGGGACCATTCACCTGTAACACGGCCTAGACATTCGTTAGGTCGCTTCTATGTTTCCCAAAGAAAATCTGTTTTTTATTTTATGACAGTGTCTTATCTGATACTACTCTGTGTTACCTTGGCATTACAGCACGTAAACAATTAGAGTAGAATGTATTTGTGTTTCATAATATGACGAGGAAAGCACAAATGCAGAAAACCCTCGACGGTATTACTTTTCTGGTCAAAGGCACAGTTCGAACTGTGTCCATCACGAAGTAACCTTCCTTTGCTGTACAATACCACAAAGTGCGAATCATCGCAGTACACGTGTCATCATAAATTATTACTGAATGACACATATGGCACATAAAACTTTAACATGGATCTAAATATATGTCAACTTTCTTTTCCAAAAAAAAAGATATATGTCCTCTTTGCCCGTTCGTCACATCCTCTTCTAGCAACCTTCGTTCCTTTACGATTTCGTCGTTCCTTTTTAATTACCTGACCGGACCGGACAGCATCCGCCCGTGTACGTCAATACTCCTTGACACCGGACATGTACGTCTACCTTCTGCACGTGGGCCTTCACTTCCTGCCAAACGAGAGACTTATAAGCTCCCCGAAATCGGGCTGGGATCAGACTCGCATCCGTTGCTCAAGTAAGGACCATCTTGAACTCCTGTATTTGGCCAATTAAGGTAAGTCTTTTGACATCTACGCTCACTGTTCAAATTTTTTTACTGCCGCTTCCATCCTACGAACAAAAAAGACTCGTGGTGTTATTATACTGCCCAAGATTATACATGCACCCTCTGAGGAAATAAATCCATGTATAACACCATAGACCGGCTTTGATCACCATGTTTCCGCAAATTACGTATATAGAACTAGCGAACCTGACTCGTATACATTTTTACGACAAACTTAACGGGCCGCTAAACCACTGCGTCTTCAAAGACGAGACAGTGGTTTGCTTCTGACCTTCGCTACCCTTCCTAAAATCACTATCACCTCCTCGCCGCTAATTTTTTTTATAAAACACGTGGACGTTAAGCAATACCTGTTTAGCCTATCAGAATTTTGTCCTTTTCGGCTACACGCTTGCGCAGTCAGAAACACACACAACGAAGTGAAGTCAGTTGACCGCGAATGACAAGGCAAAACGGGCGTGCGACTGTATGGCAAAGCAGGGTAGGGGGCAATTCACAAGTGATGTCTCTCGCATATGGGCCAATCGAGAACTAGTTTACTCTTGACATCACGTAACCACACGGCTAACGTCACAAACTTTGCGGAAAAGACGGGAGCGCCATGAGAGGACAACGCGCACTCTGTATATTCACAGGTTTTATTAGGAGCCCTAAAAAGGCAGAAAATTGTACGATGTGAAACTACATGAATTCCACCCTCCTCCCCACCATATCCTCCAATGGCCAGACCATTGTCTAATTTCCATACTTACGGAAATATTGCCGGATGTCACTGGTACATCCGTAAAACCAATAAACTGTGTCGACTCCAGTCAGTTGAAAGATAACTTAATTTTTTGATAATTAATTATAGAGGCACAAGCGTGGTCGATAAAAAAACTTTGCTCCTTAAACCGACGGACCAGCCACAATCTGGTTTATCATCATCTATAGCATTCTAAATATGCATATTTTCGTGAACTAAGGTCCGATATCTTAATAGCTATGGCATATGCTTTTATATATCGGAATAGACCTAACTTCTCTTTGCCTACGCAGGCACCGACGCAACACTACTTTCACGATGAAGTTTAACCACGGCTCTCTTGTTTCTCGCCCTGACAGCAGGTAGGTAGTATTACGTAGTCGCAATCAACGAGAAAGTTCAAAGAACACAATGTGTTTCAAAATCACCACTCGAACGCAATCTGAAATTCTGAACAGTGTGCTGTCGCGACCTCACTATTACCACCAGTAATTCCTTGCGTAACCTTTGGGACACACCACGCAATTTTTGTTTTGCTGGAAGCGGCTACACGAACTAAAGCTCTGTGGCCACGTGACAATATTATCCTCTCGCAAATCAAAGAACATTAAGAATGAAGCAAAAGTACATAAGCATTATTCTTTGCCACAGCAATAGAGTTTGTTTCTAAGATATTAACCTACCTTTCCCCTTTAAATATTACTGGAACAGCCGCATTATGTGTGGCCCTTCTGATGAGTTGGGTTGGTTACGACAAACCGACCGTGAAATTCGGCAGAACGTGCTGTGAGCTTTATGTCATGCTCTCATTAAGTAATGTCAACTACATAATACCAGAATACATATAGAGATGCTCATGCAGAGGACTGAATACGGTTAAGTAGCAGTAGTTTCACCGATAATTTTCCCTATACCTTGCTATCTTTTACCATGATCTTTCGCGATTATCACTTGAATTACGGCTACGCGAATTGTCCACGCTGTGCCGTCTTTCATTGTTCGTCTATGCCTCCTGCAGCGTTGCTGGCGGTCGTCACTGCAGTCGAAGAGAGAACCGGAGGTGGAGGAGGAGGAGGTGGTGGTGGTGAGCAGACAGCGCTTTCTTTTGCGCGTTATGACAAGTCAAATTCTAATAAAAGAACAGCGCACTCTTTCTTCAACCTCTTTTGACGCCTTTTCCTCCTTGAGATTTTCCTCTTGAGTTTTTAATGTTAATAAACACAAGTTTTTACTTTTGATGAGTAGTAAGACTATCTTTGAAATTTTGACGCCTTCCACTCACACTTACAGGAATTATTATCAAGATTACGTTCCTACTATTCGCCTCAGCCAAAGGTCCATGATCACTTTACGGATTGTTCACAGACTGATTGAAAACTATTCATAAAGTGATCATGGATTCCTTGTGATAACGGATCAGTGATCATCAGTTTGCAATAATATGTAAACGACTCTTAGATAATCGTGTCAGCTCGTTATTTGCGAAGAGTCTTTTGTAAATATCGTCACTCGTACTCTCTTACATCAATGGCGTTGTGGTATGTTCGACGCGCCTAGACATTGACGCACCTAAGTTTCGTTGTAGTAACCTGTATTGAACATGCTCAGAAACGTAATGCCATCCTTTTCCAGGAACTGGCAGCGGATGTCCGGACACCACTGCCTGCATCAAGAGCTGCAACACTCAGGGTTACAGCATTGGAATCTGCCTTGCTCCTCTACTGAACGTCTGCGCGTGCTTGTAATATTGGGTCGACTTCATGACCAGATTGCAATAAACACCTACCGCATATGCGATGCACAGCGATGGTTAATTTTCTTCTTTTTGAGCGAAACACCCCACAGATTAATATTACGATCACCTTCATCGATTTCTCTCCTTCTTTAGAATAACGCAAGAATGCAATTTAATAAAGTTGCCGCCTCCATGAGTCAGGTAACAACTGAACCATGTGTGGACTTTCCAAGCAAGTTTCACGACTGCTTCTTCTAGTTATTGAGTTTGTTGCCATCTAAGCCAGGACATTGCAGTAAAAGATCAGCCTGTCATACAAATCACATGATTATCGGTTAAAGAGTGACACCAAACAAGGTATTCATTAAAAGTAAAAACAACTTGTACTTTACAAATATGAAAAAAAAACCGACGTTTCGGTTCCCTCTCGGACCCTTCTTCAGAGGCGAATGTGGGACACCAGAGTGCACCAGAGTTTATACAGCCTTCTTTTCATGTCTGCTCTGAATGACGTGCCAAAATCCATTGAAATAAACGCTGGGCAACACACCTGCAGACCCGTTCACGTTACCGGGTCTTGCCTGAATATGCCAGGACTCCACAAAAGGCCACTAATGGTAATTGGTCTCTAGGTCAAATACGCAGGAGTTGTCAAAGGCGCAGATGCGGTGATCGTTGACCTCACTGTGTTCAGCTAGTGCACTCCTCACTCTGTCCAGCTTGCGGGCGTCATTCCTGTGTTGTCGCAACCTCTCTGGGAAGACCCGGTAATGTGAACCGGTGTGCAGGTGCGCTGCCTAGTGTTTATTTCAATGGACTTCGGCACGTTATTGAGAACAAGCGTGACCGTCCGGCTTGAGGAAAAGAGGGCTATATAAACTCCGATCCTCTTTGGTGCACCGCATTCACCCGGAAGAATGGAAGTAGTACCCGAAAGGTCGACTTTTTTTATTTTTGTAGAGTAAAAGTAGTTTTTACTTTGGTAAATGTCTTGCTCGGTGTCGCTTCTTCACCGATAATTCTTTCCGCAGCAGACAGAACTTTGTCAAATGTTCACATTTAATTCACGTGATACAAAAGACAGACTGCTCTCTGGACTACACTAGAGGATTACCCGTAATCAAATTATATCCACATCGACTACGAAACAGCCTTCGTTCGGGGCCTTCGTGACTGCGAGTACCTTTACTTCGAGTTGTCCCTTTCACAGCAGCACAAAGAGTCATAACCGAAGTAGTCCAGGTGCTAAATCTCAGGCATTTTGTCTTTTTCTATCTATCTATCTATCTATCTATCTATCTATCTATCTATCTATCTATCTATCTATCTATCTATCTAATCTCTATGCCCGCCTACGTTTCATGGCCGTATGCTTAACTTATGCGCAAAGATGGCATAGAAAAACGTTAATGATCGAAGAACAGGAGTAACAAGTCGTGACAGCTAAAACATGCGATGGCTCTCGCATACGTCATAAAATCCTTCCTTCCTGTCACGTGTGGCGCATACCCGCATACGACGGCCTTGGTATGCGTCTTTGTGCCGCAGTTTATGGGCAGTCTGTGTCAGACCAGAAATATCCAGAATACACATGTGCAACAATAACGCGACAGCGTTAAGAAGTCCGCGACGCAGAAAATGTGATGTTCGCGTCAGCGGCGTGCTCGTTGAGCGCAAGATATTTTTTATATATATATTTGGGGTTTAACGTCCCAAATCCTCCATATGATTATGAGAGACGTTGTAGTGGAGGGCTCCGGAAATTTCGACCATCTCGTGTTCTTCAACGTGCACTGACATCGCACAGTACACGGGCCTTTACCATTTCGCCTCCATCGAAAGGCGACCGCCGCGGCCGGGAATAACGATTGTGGGGTTCGGTGTCTACTCCAGGAAAAGGGCCGCTCGTCAACGTCGGGATAACTCAACAATTTATTAGTACGAAAACAACTTTAAAATATTAAGGCGAAATAGCAACACATCAATACAAAGTTCGCTACAGATCCCGCGCACCACTTCCGTGCCTCTGCCGCTAACCCTGGCCACGGCGGACAGCACGCCACGCACACGCGCACACCTCACGGCAGTTCACCGGCAACTCCCCCCCGGGCAGTTCGCTTTGCTGGCTTATGAAGCATTCGTGCATGACGGCACATGCGCAGTGGTGCCCGTAGCTGCTTATCACTACCGCTGCGGGTGAGGGCGAGGGTTGGTATCGGAGATCCCCACACATTCCCCCCTCTCCGAAAAAGACGTCGCCTGAGCGCCTGCCTTGAACGGCGTCCACGGTCTTCGCGTTTGCCAACGCCACATCTCTGGTCTCCTTCTTAGGCTTCTGCAGGGTCCCACTGTGGTCGTGCTTGGTGCGTTCAACAGAGAGGGTCTTTCCGTTCGGTTCCGTAAAGTGCAAGCGTTGGACGCCGGTGTCCGCTTCCTCGGCGGTGCTCACTGTGCTGAACACATGATTGTGTGCGCTAGACGTTTCGCCGATAGTGTCGCACTCGGCTGACCCCACCTCGCCGCGCATGCTGAACAGCGCTTCGAAGCTGGCGGCTCGCTTGGTGTCGGACAGCCCGTTGCTCCACAGGTTGCGCACGGGCTCATCGTCCACGGCTGCCTTGGGCGACGCTCTGGCAGCCGTGCCGGCAGCCCTTGTCGCAGGCGCAGCGGCTCTCTGTGCAGGCGCAGCGGCCGTCTTGGCCACGGCACCTCCTCCTTCTGCGGCATCTTTCTTGGCGTCCTCTACAGGGTCCGCTCTCGCCTTCTCTTGCGTCGCGGCGGCTTGGCCGTCCTCCGTCGCGGTCACGTTCGTGTTCGAGTCTACGTTGTCATCGCCCTGCATGGCCAAGGCCTCCTCATACTCGGTGGCGTCACCGCCCTCTGTTGCAGCCAGAACGTCCGCGGTGCTCTCGGCGTCCCTGTCGGTCTCGACGGCGTCTCCCTTTGAGTCGGAGTCGTCCTGGTTCATTCCCGCGTCTCTGAAGTCGGCATCCGCGGCACGTGTCGACCTCTCCACAATCGTACTCTGTCCCGTCGCAGCGGGTTGCCCCTCCTCCTCCATGTCGGCGTTCAAGACGTGGTCATCATCACCACTCGCGGTCACAGTCTGCTCGGTCCCGCAACCACTCTGCTCGTTCGCTCCAGCCGGACCACAGGCTACGGTCGGTACCGCAGCGTACCTCGCTGCCAAGTAGGCTGCGGAGGCGGCGTCTCCCCGCGCCGCGCAGAACTTTTCTGTTGCGATGTCTAGGCGTTCCATCGATTCAAGAAGTGTCTTGAGAGCGGCCTCCATTGCTCCTGGTTGTAGACGTGGCCGATAACACGTTGGGCGCCAGTTGTGGGGTTCGGTGTCTACTCCAGGAAAAGGGCCGCTCGTCAACGTCGGGATAACTCAACAATTTATTAGTACGAAAACAACTTTAAAATATTAAGGCGAAATAGCAACACATCAATACAAAGTTCGCTACAGATCCCGCGCACCACTTCCGTGCCTCTGCCGCTAACCCTGGCCACGGCGGAACAGCACGCCACGCACACGCACACGCACACACCTCACGGAAGTTCACCGGCAACTCCCCCCCGGGCAGTTCGCTTTGCTGGCTTATGAAGCATTCGTGCATGACGGCACATGCGCAGTGGTGCCCGTAGCTGCTTATCACTACCGCTGCGGGTGAGGGCGAGGGTTGGTATCGGAGATCCCCACACGATGTAAGCTGAGGTTAAATCCCGCGCACCAGCCGGAATAGAACGCAGGCATTCTGAGTGGCGGTCAAGTATTCTAACACAGAGCTATGCCAGTGCTTGAAAGTACTTTAGAAAAAGACCCGACACAGGTGTCATGGAAAGGCAACGTCCATTGTGACTGTAGTGTTGGTGCTCCTCTTTGATGAGGAATGTATTAAGCATTACGTATATACTACTATGACTCAGCAAGCCAACAAGCGCGCGACAACAAACTCTTAAGAGCTTCTCAGTCCTTAAGTAACACACGAACGAAGGCTGCTTATCATTTGGCCCATCATCACACCATTGCCTGCACCGTAGCCTTCGATAAAATTGACGTCTGTGCTCAAACGTGAGTGCCACCATTACGTCCTCCTGTAGCTACCCTTTAAGCACCAGTGTAGTACACGTGCCGGTTGCTACACTAAATGTAATGTAGCACCTGAATTCTCTCGGGTATGAATCTTTTTTATGTTTCTGTGGATGGGGGGAACGGGCAATGTAGCTACTCGCAGTTACGGAGGCTGCGAATGGTGTTTATTGTTTCGTAGCATATATTGATATAATTGGACTACGGATAATCGCCTTTTTAATGGTCTCATGAGCGCTCTCTCGTTTTATTATGCAAACTGCACGATAGGATTATCTTACACTAGGATATCCTTCTGCTTGTTCGTTTGATGGCGTGCCTGAAAAGCATTTTGGCATGCACATAATTTCAGTGACAGTTTCGATGAGCTAGATAGAAAGCCGGCGACAACACACTTATAACTCATCATCATCATCATCATCAGCCTGTCTACGCCCACTGCAGGGCAAAGGCCTCTCCCATGTTTCGTCAATCAACCCGGTCCTGTGCTTTCTGCTGCCACGTTATACCTGCAAACTTCTTAATCTCATCTACCCACCTAAGTTTCTGTCTCCCCCCTCACGCGTTTGCCATCTCTTGGAATCCAGTCAGTTACCCTTAATGACCAGCGGTTATCCTGCCGACGTGCTACGTGCCCGGCCCATATCCATTTCTTCTTCTTGATTTCAACTATGATATCCTTGACCCCCCGTTTGTTCCCTGACCCACTCTGCTCTCTTCCTGTCTCTTAAGGTTACACCTATCATTTTCCTTTCCATCGCTCGCTGCGTCGTCCTCAGTTTAAGTTGAACCCTCTTTGTAAGCCTCCAGGTTTCTGCTCCGTAGGTAAGTACCGGTAAGATGCAGCTGTTATATACCTTCCTCTTGAGGGATAGTGTTAGACTACCATTCATGATTTGATAATGCTTGCCGAATGAGCCCCATCCCATCCTTATTCTTCTAGTTATTTCACTCTCATGGTTCGGCTCCGCGGTTACTACCTGTCCTAAGTAGACGTACTCCTTTTACAACTTCCAGTGCTTCGCCACCTATCGCAAAGCGCTGTTCTCTGCCAAGGTTGTTCCACATTACTTTAGTTTTATGCATATTAATTTTCAGACCTACTCTTCTACTTTCCGTATCCAGTTCAGTAATCATAATCTGTAATTCGTCTCCCGCGTTACTCATCAATGCAATGTCATCAGCGAATCGCAGGTTACTGAGATACTCTCCATTAACTCTTATCCCTAATTCTTCCCAATCTAGGGCCCTGAAAACCTCCTGTAAACACGCGGTGAATAGCATTGGAGAGATCGTGTCTCCCTCTGCCGTACGCCCTTCTTTATTGGGATTCTGTCGCTTTCTTTATGGAGAACTATAGTGGCTGTGGATCCGCTGTAGATTTCTTCCATTATGTTTATATAGGCTTCGTCGATGCCCTGATTCCGCAGTGCCTGCATGACTGCTGATGTCTCCACCGAATCAAATGCCTCCTCGTAATCTATGAAGGCTATGTATAGGGGTTGGTTGTATTCCGCGCATTTCTCTATCACCTGATTGATAGTATGAATATGGTCTGTTGTTGAGAAGCCTGTACGAAATCCTGCCTGGTCCTTTGGTTGATTGAACTCTAATGTCGTATTAATTCTGTTAGCAAATAATTTTGTAAATAGCTTGTAGACAACGGACAGTAAGCTGATGGGCCTGTAATTTTTCAGGTCCTTGACGTCCCCTTTCTTATGGATCAAGATGATGTTGGCATTCTTCCAAGAATCTGGTATCCTCCCTGTCGAGAGACACTTCGCACTTATAACTAGGGCAATAATAAAATCGGTTATCCAACTGGTTCAGAAAGTAAACAGAAAATTCTTTCGTTACCGCACTCCTAGAAATGTTTACGTCATTTATGCCAAATTACAGGCTCGAGAGATGCGCAGATTCTTCACAAATGAATTTTATTGATTGCCCCTACTCACCCACCTCGCTTCCCACAATAATTGGCAACATTGTGTGTTTGACGCGATTTAAGGCAATGTGACGGAAGCGACGAAACCGAGGTGCCCCTACAGCGTCTGTTGTCCGCAAGGCAACGATCCTGTGTGCTTGGTCACCGCTTCGTTGGTTGGGTGCGCGAATTTCGGTTTCCTGTGGGTGTGCGTGCGATGGGTGGCAAGTGTGGTTGCACTGTGGGCTGCAAACGATGCCCCTTAGGAGTCACAGAGCACTCGCAGCGAACGATTACTGTTCGTTTACAATGTTAGAGTGTTTTAGTTAGCAGTGCCAGTTTACTGCACGTGAACACGTGAAGTGCGGTAATGCAGTACCGGCTGAAGAGTGCACGTGCGCGAACATTACCATACGCCAACAATTTCCATCCATCGTGACTGGGAACATCCCTATACGGTAAGCTGCGCGTCGTGCGAAAGGTGACTCGCACTTGGCTTATATCCAATTTTATCGTCCCTACCGACGCCATTTCAAACTCTGCTATCCACAAACTAACGCATTCTTTTTCTAGTCATATTTTAGCAGTCGTTCTAGCTTGTCCGTTAGCTTCTAAGAGTTAGCATTTTAACCCATGGCAGCAGCCGCAAGCCTGAGCTGCCTCGACAGGTGGTGCCATCTGGCGGTGAAATATGGAACCGGGAGAGCACGTAATTAAGCAGGTGTGTTCAGCTTTTTCTAAATGGGATGGTGACTCTATTTGGCCTCCACATGTGTCCGAATAGCAGCTGTCATTGTCGACAGCTTAGGAGCTTGTGCACGCGGCGCGGTCAGTCACAGATATGGTACGGCTATTGTGGCGTGGTCACCTTTCCACTGAGCATCTGTTCCTCGCGGCTATCGCCGATTTCTTACTCCGCGCTGGCGGGACTGGCATTCCTGGTACAATTTCTCGTTTTTACCAGCTTTTTCGTCACATGGAGACAGTAGTGCTCCGGATCTCGGGTTTGGAGTTGCGTTTTGTTTTAGATGTGAAGCATCTTATGGCGAAGCTTAATCCGGTGGTGGTGGTGGTGGTGGTGTGCCGCGTGCCCACCTTTACTGCGCATGCGCAAACAGTTAAAAAAAAATAAAAATAAAAAACCTCCTCTCCCTCTCTCTCTCCTCTAGGCATCCCTCCCCGCGGCAACCACACCCACACTGCGCATGCGCCTCCCTTCCTCTCTCCCCTCTTACACTCCCCCCCCTCTCTCCATCCCTGCCCGCGGCGTCTAACTCCCCCTGCGCATGCGCGTCCCCCCCTCTCTCTCTATCCTCTCCTACGCTCCCCCCTCTCTCCTCTACGCATCCCTGCCCACGGCGTTCACACTCCCACTGCGCATGCGTGTCACCCCCTCTCTCTCCTCTCCTACGCTCCTCCCTCTCTCGCCTCGCGACGCCGACGCAGGCAGCGTCTGCTAGCGAGTTTCTTGGTTGAAAAAACCGACTGCTCGCGCTGCACAACCGTTCACTGGCCATCCCGTATATATAGCAATGGATCTTGACCTCCAAGGTGGTGCCGGTGGGAGATTTCTCCTGTGCGTTCTTGAACAATAAAAATTCGCAGCGTGCGCGTTAACTAAAAGCGGAGTGTGGGTCTCTGTGTCCAGTCGGAGTCTTCTGTCTCTCATTGCCCATTAGCAGCGATTGGCATGTTCTAGTAGGAAAAACTGCTCCATCACTGCCTGCTTTGCGCCTCCCCAGTTTTCTCTCCTGCGCAACGCTGCGATGAGCGCCAGCGTCAACGCCGCCGCCAGTGTAAGCGTTAGCGCCCGCTGCTTCACATCTACACATGGTTCCCTTTAGCGGGAGATGGTGTAATTTTTTTCATTTAGAACTATTGTCCAATATTCGCCGAGTATTTCTACTATCGCCATCGTGACAGGGGCGTCTCAGGAACATACCAGCACCATTACATTGACCTGGTGAAAAAATCGCTGGGCTTGGCCTTTAATGTGGTTTCTTGGCCCACATCACGGCTATCTACGGTCTTTTTGCAAAGAAGCTTAACGCGCCAGCTTGGCTCTGTGGCAGAATACTCGACTGGTACGCTGAATGCTTGATTTCAAATCCCCGTTGATCCTGGCTATATATATATTTTTTCTCAATGCGCGCGATAGTGGTTACGGACATCGCAGGAGGCGGACAACTTCGCCACCAAAATAGGGTGCTGTTAGGATGTCAAAACAACTTTCACTGTAAAAAGTAATACCGAAATGTAAAGAAACCATGAAAGAAGAACGACAAAATAGTACCAGATATCGCTAGACTTTACCAAGGCTTAGAAAAATATACAAAACATCCGGCTGCCTAAATGTGGTGTCGCCACTGTATTCTCTCAAGTATTAATTTTTTTTGTGTGTGTCAAGAGAATTAGGAATCGAGTTACGCGCAGTTGCGGAGGCCGAGAAGTGCGTTTTTAGTAGATCTAGATATATTTTCATTACAGATAATCATATCACTAGTGGTGTCTTGGATACTGTTTTTTGTATTGTGTGAATTGTATGGGATGATGATGTTATACTGGATATATTCCTGCCAGTTCTTTTCGTCACCTGCCTGAAAGCAGTTTGGCAAACATATATTCTAAGTGATAATACAGATGGGCGATATCGACAGCCGCTGAAAACAAACTCAATGACGAATAATCTAATAGAAGCGGTCATCAAACTGTTTTGGAAATTTTGTTCTTAATTCCCTAAATACCGCTCTCATAAAGACAGCAGCCTCTTTAGGTTGCATTTATGCGCCGTTGTATATGGGTAGGATAACTGATGAAGGTGACCGTAAAGTTAATAAGAAGAGTATTTCCCTCAAAAAGCACATTTAACAAGACTGGAACGTACGGCCTATGCCGCAGATGTTTATTGCGATCCACTGATGGTGTTTCTTGATAATTACAAGCACGCACAGACGTTCAGTAGAGGTGCAAGGCAGATTCCAATGCTGTAGCCCTGAGTCTTGCAGCTTTTGATGCAGGCAGTGGTGTCCGGGCAGCCGCTGCCAGTTCCTGCAAAAGAATTGAACATACGTTTTCTGAGCATGCTCAATACAGGGTACTAAAACGAAACTTGTGCGCGTAAATGAGTAGACGCGTTGAACATACCATAGCCTTGTGGCTTCGTGCCACAAAGCGGTGGTTCTCATTTTCCTCTCGGTAACGCCTCCGCAACCTTGCGGGATTACGCAGAACCGCGTTGCAATACCACAACGCAAGCCATGTAAGCGAGTACGAGCAGCCTTATTTACTTAAAGCTATTCAGAAATAAGCAAATGATGCCATTGTCGGAGAGACGAGTTTACAATATCAAGAGTTAGACAGGAGCTGCAAAAAACATAAACAGTCAATGCGATTATACAACGAGCTTAAAAAAAATGCTACGAGCTTTAAAAAAAACGTGGTCCATTTTCCCTGGTGGCACACGAAATTTTCGGGCGTTACAAGGTCCACCCATTAGAAACAAGTTTTAGGGAGTTCACGACGCGTTTAGTTATGTCAGCGCTAACTAAACTTTAGGTTTTATGTACCTGCCAAAATCAGGTTTGATCAGTACGAAGCTGGACGCTCATGCATGGCGATAACCCTGGTTATCACATAATTTGTAAATTAATTATAAAATGATCAACGAACTCTGGCTGAGCATAGTTGTGTGAAAAAAGAGTTTATAATAATGCCTGTAAGCGTGAGTAGATGGCGCGACAATTCTAAAGCCCGCTTTACTACTCCTTAAGAGTAGAGCTTCCATTTAATGACGCTAAACAGTGTCTCAACCACACAGCCGTCGAAAGAGACTAATGAAAGAGTGCGCTATCGCTGTACTAGGATTTTACTCATCATAACACTTTTGTCTTAGCGAGTAAAACTAAGTTCTTTTTGCTTACCGCCACTTCCACCTCCTCCTCCTGTTCTCTCTTCGGCTGCAGTGACGACCGCCAGGAGCGCTGCAGGTAGCAAATACGAAACTTCAACGGCGACAGAGCGTCGACAAAGTGTGCAGTCATTATGGAAGTCAGAACTTCTGTAGCTCATAGAGCGGGCGTTTGTCTGTTTCTTTTTATCGCGCGTCTGCTTATCTCTCCCCGTTCCTTCCCATCTTTCTTGCCCTTTAGCCCTCCCCTTAGTGTAGGGTGCAAACTAGATGCTGCAATTACAGCGACCGCTGTCAATGAAAATACTACAAGTTAAAGAACACCAGATGGTCAAAATTTCCGGAGCCCTCCACTATTGTGCCTCATAGTAATATCGTGGTTTTAAGACGTAAAACCCCAGATATTGTTCTTAGCAATGGAAATAACTGCCACTTAACCACATCAAGTCCTCTGCAGCAGTTTTTCTGCATGTACTTTGATATCGTGTAATTTTAATGTAGCAAAGAGGGCATGACATAAAGGTCACAGCAGCTCTCTGTCAATCTAAGCGATCGATTTGTTCTGGTCAACTCATCAGACGTGGCACTCATTAGAAAGCTATTCCAGGTTGTTCACATAAAGTTGAATGCAGCTTTACTGTCTTGGTGACAAACGCTATCACTGTAGCAAGGGATAACTTTTAGCTATACTTCCTCCCCGAATGTTCCATGATTCCGAATGTTCCATGATCTTCCAGAGGATAGTAGATGCCACAACGCATGTGTTCCCAGCACAGCGTAAATCTCGTAATTTGTTCCAAAGCTTATGGAAGAAATTTCTGGTAAAATACTGATGTCACGACAGTGCACTGTTTTAGAACTTCAGATAGCGTTCAGGCGCTTATTTCGAAAGGCACAGTGCTATTTACAGTTTCTAGTTGGAAGCGACTGAGAACTTCTACGTACCTGCTGCCATGGCAAGAAGCAAGAAAGCCGAGTTAAACTTCATAGTCAAGAGTAGTGTTGTTTTTATACCTGCATAGGCAAAGAGAAGTTAAGGTCTATTCGGAGGAATAAAAGCAGAGATTAAGACAGAGAGATTGAGTTATCCAATCTCATTTCACCAAACATTTCACCAAACACCAAAATACTATGGATGCTGATAAACCAGATCGTGGTTGGGCAGCCGGTTTAAGGAATGATGTTTTAACATCAATGTTGTTAAAGATCTCATGACGCGCCTGCTCAGCAAAAAACTATCATCCTCATGAACGGCTGCGTGCCACGGAATTGGGGCAAATATCACAACTCGCTGATGCGGCGCGGCCTGTAATAACCGTGATGGGTGGCAGAACAAGCACAGAGAGAGAGAGAAAGAAAGAAACGGAGAGGCAGCAAGAAAGACGGATATAAAGAAAGAGGAAGGGATAAATTCTTGCCAAAAGAAAACTGTTCACAAGGCGGGATTGCAAGGCGCGTACCCGAAATGCGAAGACGAGCCTCCTAACCACTCGGCTTTCCAAGCACGCTAGCAGAGCATAGCATAACCTTGTGTGGTATAGTACAGCAAGGGGATGGCAAAAGGAAGTGAACGTGAGGAGGAGACACGTGATCATGAGCGGGAAAGGAGGAGAGAGTAAAACCTGGTACGGAACTGAGAAAGAAATAGACAGAAGAAATTGAGAAAGATAGAAGATCAACGAGAGAGAGAAAGAAAAAATGGAGACAGGAAAAACAAGATGGAAAGAAAGAGGAAGCAAGCATCGCGTCACCTAGCGACCAGATACCGCACCACCTGGCCCAGCCCCGCCCGCCGACGGAGACAGCGCGAGCAACCTCCACTCTACAGCCTTGCTTCCCCCGTACGTGCCGATACAGTCATGGACTTCCAAAGAAAGTACGTATTCCCGAGGAAGAAGCCGCGCATCTCGAAGCTAGACTTGTCGGTCCAAGAGAAGTCCAAGCAGCGACGGGCCCGCGCTTCGCTGTGCCAAGCTTTGCGCAAATTACTGCAAACTTTTCGAATATTTTTCTATCGACCACGATTGTTTGAAAGGGTGGCTATCGCTAAATATTTCCAAACGGCAGCGCCTCTATAAATGACGGGCGTAAACGCAGCTCATTGTCTTTACGAAGGTATCTGTGTCATCCGGCAATATTTACGTGATTATGCAAGTTAGACCGTACTACAGCATAGGGGAATATCACTGAGAAAATTGGGGGGGGGGGGGGGTTGGTTAAGTTTCCCTTGGTCAACTTTTCTGCCTTCAAGTTTTTCGTTACAAGATTCAGGGTCCATACTACGCTAAATCTATATGCGAAATTTCTGGATGCATTCTTGTCAAATCAGTTCTAAAATGGCATACATGCACATGTTTCCTTAGAGGGTGAATATATAATACTGGAAAGACTAATAGTAGGAAAAGTATTTTTTCACGTGTGATAGAAACTGCAGTACACAAATTTTTACAGTGAGAGTAGGCGTCAAATGACTTGCCTCAGTCGGCCAAATGCAGGAGCTCAAGATGATCCTTAGTAGAACAACAGCCGCGAGTCTTATCAAAGCACGATTTCAGCGAGCTTTTAAACCTCTCCTTTGGCAGGAAGTCAAGGCGCACGTGTAGAAGGTGGACGTGCGTGGCTGCTGCCAAGTAGTATTGACGTATACCGACGGATGCTTCGCCTAAGGTAATTAAAACGGGACAATGAAATCTGGAAGCTGCGACGGCTGCTAAAAGAGGATGTGACTAATGTGCAAACCGGACACAAATCTTTTTTGAGAATGACGGCTCACATATATTTAGATCTGCGATTGAACTTTCATATGCCCTCTAGTCATAAACGTAACCTGGCGCTCGTTATTCTATGTATCTCATTCAGTAATAATTCATGACGACACGTGTACTGTGGTGATTCGCACGTCGTGTTATTGTGCAGCAAAAGAACTTCGGAACAATGACCGAAATAAAGTCTTTCGATCAGACAATTAAGCTCTCCTGCGTTTTCTTACTTTTCTTGCCTCATCATAATATGCGACTGAAATACAGTTTTCTTGAACACTTTACTTGCTGTGACGCAAAAGTCATATAAACCTGGCGCGGGTGAACATGGGATTGTAGGCGACAAGCAGGAATTTTAGTCTTGCGATCTTCGAGGCGGCTAGATGTTGATTCCCACCAAACATTCAGGCCCTGTGTAAGGCAAATGGTTCGTCAAAGGTTCTAGGGATCTTATATATCCCTAATCTCGCCCACGCCAACCATACATGACAAGCTGTCTTTCTTTTTTTTTATTTGTAATTATTACAATATATCGACATTTATAATTTTTGAATCGCCTAAGGAACATCGTCGATTTGAAGAGGACCAACTAATCCAACCATAGCACCAAAAAAGGTACAGTAATATTTGACTGCGGGAACGCGGCGCCAAAGAAAATGGGTGCTATCTTCCAGTGAATTTCCCGTGGAAGCACTTTTTAGAGTGACTAGGATGGCTATGATAATAATATCTTGGGCTTAACGTGCCAAAACCACGACATGATTATGAGGGACGTCCCGATTTAGGCGGGACATGTCCCGGTTTTGCGGCTGGGGTCCCGCCGTCCCGCCAACCTGCTTGCGGAACGGTGTTTCGTCCCGCTTTCGGCCGAAAGCCGACTCGCAGTCATGGTCGCTAGCCCGGCCACCATTTGCTATACTAAACTATATATGGCTATGATCAGCTTTCTTTCTGTCGCTTTCTTTATCTCTCTATCTCTGTTTCTCTGTATCTTTCTCTCTTTGTCTCTCTTTCTTTGGTCTTTCTTTCTCTTTCTCTCTATTTTTTCTCGTTCTGTCGCCCATAGCCACACTTTCATATGGTTCTCATCAAGGCTTGTTGAGCTACCACGCCTGAATGGCCGGGTGGTTACGACGTCCGCCTTCAGACCGTCGGTACCCGGGTTCGCATGCCACCTCGAAATTTATTAATGCGCCTAAATTCATTCTTCTCTTCCTCCCCCTATTACCATTTCCTCTCCTCCTTCTTTCCTTCCTTCTCTCCACTTAGACCAGAGTATTCGCCTAAACGCTCGCCTCCCTCCTCCTTCCCGGCTCCTTGCCTTGGCACTCCACGCTTTACTAGGCTTTACTCTCTCCCAATCTAGGCTCGAACCTTCTCCCCCCAGCGTTCTGCAGCAGTCTCCACCACTCCGTTCTCTTCCTCTAATGTCATCGCTTTTCCTCGCATCTGCTGTACTCAACCGTGGGGACTGGCCAATTTCTGTGGCGCACACACGCCGCCGAGCTTTTTAGTAATCAATGCAGACTTACTCGAAGCTTAAAAAAGCTGCGCTCTTAAAAGTGAAATTTTCTGTTTGAGCTATATGACATGTTCTTCCTTCGTTCCGCAACACCTCACCCCCCCCCCCCCCCCCCGCCCTCGTCCTGCTTTGAAGCCCGCGGAATATGTTCACTTTAGCAAAAGAGCAACGTAACCAATGTACCACCGCCGCCAAGAACTACGATGCCTTTTTCGTCATGAATTATTCTATGCTGTGCACGGGCATGTTCGCCACCGGCTTCTGAAAGCCGTACCGGCCGCGAATGTTGAACATCCACCGAACGTGTATAAACTGTATCCGGGGGAATTCGGGGGGTATCAAGTGGGAAGCCGCTCAACGGTATCTGTAACCCAGTTGCTGTCTCTAGACGGGGTGCGTTTAGCAGATAGAAGTACCCTTTGCAACTTGAGAAAGACGGTTGCTAAAATTTACGAAAATAGCCTTGGTAGGTGCTGTGAACATTGAAGGTTGTTACATCAGCCTCGAGAGCGGCGCCTGATTGCCGGTTTCCTGGAAATGTTCCACTCAAAACGGGAATCTTTTCGGTGTGCTGGTGTAGCAAGGTGAAAAATAATTAGCGGCGCTTATTATACCTTCTGATGCCAAATGTGAGCGCGGATCTAAGCGTGCTTCTCGCTTGCCAGATGACATGAATATCTGCGGCATGAATTCCGTTCTTTTTCCGCTCAGTTATTATGCTTTTAATATACGCAAATTCTACGATAATAATGATGCTTCTGTTATCGTTAAATGTTACTATATCCATATTGCACACTACAAATTGACAGTGACAGAGTAAAGTTCGACACGATGAGCGAACCTACATGCGCTAGAAGAAATATAGTATGTTTTTTTCGTACAAAAGTTTCAATGCACCCGCCGGGCTCGTCACCGAGAAGTTCCTCCTATGTGCGCGAAAGGCAGGGCCATCTGGAGCTGCCGGAAGAAGGAAAGAGCCACGCCACGTCTTATCTTTTATTGCAGTAGCAATTATATGGAAACTATGGACAAGTTTTTGCCGTCGTGGTCGGCGTGATTTTATGTATAAAGTCGAAGTCGATAATGTCACCCCTGCCTCGTGTGTTCCACCTGCGGGTCAAACCGTGCGCGTGGGGGCGTCGAACGCGGCTAAAGAAGAGTTGAAAGAAAGCGCCCAGTTCCCTCGCACGGAGCGCGCCTACGATATCAGACCGCGTGCGAGGCGTGCCGTCAATTACTCTTCAAGCAGTGAGGAAACGCCTAGTACATCCTTCTTTTGGCGAAGGAGCATGGGCGCCGTAGGAGGCGGGGGGGAGGCTGCGTCGCTTGAGCAGCAAGTGTGAACTTTGAAGGTGAGGTCGTGGTGCCGAGTGCTAACGCGGGCGCTATCTCGGCAGACAAAACCAAACCGCCCGCATGCACGTCTACGTGCTCTCCTACCACCGCGTCGCGCCCTCAGGCGATAGACCACACGAAAACCGCTTATCTCTCTGGAGTGATATTCTCGTACACCATCGTTTTAAATGGAGCTTCAAAACGCTGACTGAAGCCATAGCGCTGAAAAGACAGGGACCACAGAAAGAGGACGGGACGTGCGCTACTCACAACTGAATTTTTATTCCGGAAACACGTTGTACTTATACAGCATTGAAAACAGCAAACATCACCAAAACCGTATCACACGCGCAATCCTGCATCATTCAGATACGCGATTTCCTTGGTACTTAAAGCAATCGAGGGCGCACTGACACATTGCTTTAAGTACTAAGGAAATCGTGTATCTGAATGATGCAGCATTGCGCGTGTGATAAGGTTTTGGTGGTGTTTGCTCTTTTCAATGCTGTATAAGTGCAACGTGTTTCCGGAATAAAAATTCAGTTGTGAGTAGCGCACGTCCCGTCCTCTTTCTGTGGTCCCTGTCTTTTCAGCGCTATGGCTTCAGTGAACGTTACAAACCAACTAGCCCAAAAGTCTGTTCTCTTGGACTTTAAAACGCTGGTCTAGTTGGCGTGAGGAGGAGGAAGAGTATCTCATATAACGTTGGTGTAAAGAGGAGGGAATATATGGCATAGTATAGCGGAGGAGACTGGTAGTGGTAGGCGAGTGGGAAGCTAAAGAAATGCAGGCGGTGAACCGGAGAGTAGGTACTTTCAGTGCTAAACCATGTTACATTTTGGGTTAGCTTTGCATCACAGCTATTCATCCCTGAAGCTGTCCGTTAGCGCCGCTCTACATTGGCTTTTACGAAGCTAAGTCAGTTAAAGTCTCGCGTAAATTGTAGTGTTATGCGTAATAGGATCCAAAAGCGTTGGCTGCTAGCCTTCCTTCGTATAACATTACAGTTTGTTGCGATCGGATTCATTGCCTTGCCCTTGAGGCAAAACTGATTTTTTTCGTATGGCATTGGATGTCCTCCGATTCATTATAAGAATGGCAGGGCCATGTGCTGTGCCTTGCAAAATCTTTGTGTGTATTGATTTTGCTCAGCGTCCTATGAATTCTGCACTATTAACGTTTTCCGTTTGCGCATAAACTTGTATAATTTTTGAACATGCCATGTTGCAGTATAGCCAATTATGCTTATGGTGTTGTCCCAAAAGCACTATAAACCTCGTAAATAAATAAGGAACAAATTAGTCATCATGATGATCAAAATAGAGGAAGCTTTCACGACATGCCGCACGTATCAGGTGCGTTGCGGCACCATTTACACAGACGCGTGCTGGAAAATCGTGTCGTAGGAACTTCCTTTTATGGTAAGGCGACACAAGCTCAAAAAGTAGCACGGACACCATGAAATCCACCCCTGCACAGCAGCACAAGTATATATGTTCAAGGCCTCTCTGCCAGGTCATCGCCAATACTAGTCAACGCCTCTCATTGCAAAGCATGAAAATATGCATGCACGTTCATTATAATGCATATATGCATTTGTGACTGTCACTTGTCGTAATTCTGAAGTAGAACAAGCTCAGGGGCTCGAAGTGAAAGTAAAGTAGGTTCCTGGACGTCAAAGGTACGCAGGCAGTTAGTCTGGACTTCTCATCGCAGCTGATGACAGTAACGTTAAATAAAACTGATTTGCCGCAGAAACGACTAGACAATTCAGTAAATAGTTTTGTAAACATTACCGTTCAATGGCTTCTCCGTGGGCTTTGGTTGGTGGTTGCGCTCACGAAGGTGTACGCAACAGTAATTGGTGTGACCGACAGTGCGGCATGCGACATGTGTGGGACGGGGGGAAAGTATTCCGCACTTTTAGTGCCACTGCCCTCAGTTTGCCTTGCAAAGACAAGCGCCTTCTAATGCACGCTCAGAACTGGACGATCGGCCACTTTCCGTGTACGTGCTGCTTGTTTATGGTCCAGATCACTCGTCGGCTCACAGGTACAGAGAAGGCGCTTTCGCGCTACTGGAGGACGTGAGGCTACTTCAGGAACACGAACTTCTGCCAGTGGCCTCTGGCTATAGTGGTGGAGTGACGCACACTAAGTTCCCCGCTCACACCCTTCTTTCCCGCCCTCCTCTTTCATTCTATGTATTCCCATTTTTCATTTCCCAGAGTGGGGCAGTCAACCTGGAGCTGTTCTGATTAAACTCCCTGCCTTCTGGCTTTAGGTTTCGTTCCTTCCTTGAGGGGTTAAATTAACGTGCTTAAAATCAACAAGGTATGTTAGCCGATTGAAACAATATAAATGTTGTTGTGTTATAGGAATTACTAAAGAACTTTCCCATCTCCCACCAAAGGGAACCATGTGTGATGCGAAGCAGCGGCGAGATGGTTAGCCTTGAGTGGGAGAAACGTCGCCGCTCCCATTTCGCGGCAGCGGCCCGGGCGCTCATCGCGGCGCTGCACAGGAGAGAGAACAGGGCGCGCGCGCTCTGTCATTTTCATACGGCGGAACTATCCTGGCGCCCCCCAGCGAAGTATGCAGCTGTCGCACCACCTGTCGTGCGCGCCGCTCCGTAGAGTAGACGATTCCTAGAGGAGAGAACGGGGGGGGACCGTAGGAGAGGAGCGAGAGGGGGAGGGGACGCGCATGCGCTGTGGTGGTGTGGGACGCTGGAAGGAGGGACGGACAAAGCCCCCCGCAAGCACATGCAAGCAAGATCAAGGAATGGAGTCAACGGGACGCGGGCGCCGCTCCGTAGAATAGAGGATTCCTAGAGGAAAGGGGGGGAGCGTAGGAGAGGAGAGAGAGGGGCTGTGGGACGCGGTATGCGGGAAGGAGGGACGGACAATGTCCCCGCAACAACATGCAAGCAGGATTAAGGAATGGAGTGCAGGATTAAGGAATGGAATTCGCCATGCACAGAGCCCCTATCTTAGTTTGCAATTGACACTGCTCTGCCTAAGCGTTCGAACGGAGATTTTTTTTCTCTTTATCGCCTACAACCGCGCCTTTACTGGCCACAATCTGTATGACCTTGGAAGTACAGCACGTAAAACTCCTCAAGTAGAGCATATCTGCGTTGCACATTAAGACAAGACGTAGAAAAAAAAGTGAAAACGGACGACCACTTTACATGTCTGATCGAAATGCATTGTTCGGTGCCTGTTAATCCCAAAGTAATTTCCTTTCTCTGTACAATAACCGAGCGGAAATCACCACTGTACACGTGTCGTCAAAAATTATTACTGCATGACATACATGCTGTTTTCCTAAGTAGGGTGCATAAAATTTTAACAGTGCATGAAAATGTATGTCAGCTGTCATTCTAAAAAAAATTTCGTCGGCATTGCTCATTCACCACATCCTCTTCTAACAGCATTCCTTGCGTCAAAATTTTATTATCCCGTTTCAATTACCTTAAGGAAAAGCATCGGCCCGTCAGTACTCCAAAAAGACAGCTGTCCTCTGAATCCACCTTGTACACGTGTGCCTTGACTTCCTGCCAAAGAAGAGATTTAAAAGCTCTCCGAAATCGTGCATTCATCAGACTCGCATCTGTTGCCCCAGTAAGAAACATCTTGAATTCTTGCACGCGGCCAATTTAGGTAAGTATGTTTGAATATCTGCTCATTGTAGAAATTTCTTGATCCCGCCAAGGTACTCTAGTGGTTTCGGTGCACGACGGCTGACCGGAAAGCCGTGAAAACGATTACCCAGCACTGCGGCCGCATTTTAGTTGGAGGCCAAAATATTTGAGGCCCCTGTATTTAGGTGTATCTTCAAGAACCACAGATGGTCCAAATTTCCGGAATCTTCCTTCAAGTCGTCCCTCGAAATGATATCGTGGTTTTGGGACGCTAAACACCGACAGTTATAATTGGCATTTGCGTCACTGCAGTGTCCATCGTACGTCTAAACATTCTCTTGCATCTATTAGTCTATCCCGTATTATCAAGCATGTCTCTGAGGCAACATTTACATGTAGACACCTGTAGACGTGCTTTGATCACGACCATCCCTGATATTTCCCATATGGAAGTAGTCGATGTATGCATAATGCAACCTATAATTTATTACGACCAACTTACGAGCAGAAATATCGACGAAGTGAAAGCGAATCAATCCCCCCCATCCCCTTGTCGTATCCTCCATTGCCGGTAGTATTGTCTGACTTGCCTACCAACAAAAATAATGGAGCTTGGCACGGATAGCTCAGTAACACCGATCAACCGTGTTCACTCATGTCAGTTCTAAGAACAGTTGTGCTTGCTGACAATTTGAAAAGGGCTTGGATAAATGCAGCGCGTCAGAGACGAAGAAGAGACAAGCCGGGCTGTGTCTATCTGTGTGTCCCCTCATCGTCTAAGTGGTACGGCATTTCACGAAGTACAAACCAACTCGCCCAAGTCCAACTATTCTTGAGAAAAGCTTTGTCGATATGAATATATAAAGGCTTAAAGGGGCCCTGCAACACTTTTTAAGCATGGTCAGAAAACACTGCCTATCTGTAGTCGAGGCTTCTGAGAACACGCGAGCCAAACATTATGGCGCAGTAAGCGGCCTGGAATTTACAAATAATTCCCAAAGGCTAGCTAGAAATCACTGCCTCTGCTCTCGACAAATAATGCCACAAACCCCAATGACCACGCCATCAGCCCAACGTTCACGGCTATTGGCTGATACGGGCATCGTAAGCTGCATAGTTCGCTCGCAATCGCACTAAAAGTAAGCGGCGCCTTCGAAGAAAAATAGAAAACAAAGTGCTCAAGGTCATGACGCACGCTCACAGACGCATCTTCGTGCCCCATTCTGCGCGTAGATTTCAGCACGCTTGCTGGTACAAAAACAGAGTGAAAGCGCTCTTAGCGTGCGATAAACCCCTGTAAGTCCGCTCGTACTCGACAGATTGTCAAAAATTTTGTGGCAGTCCAGTTCGTGAGGTGATAACCTTTTTTTTTTACTGGAGCCATTCGATGATTCCTTTGAAAACGCTTGCACGACCATTTTAAACACCCGCCCAGTCAGTACCAATTTCAGGGCAACATGGTTTATACCGATGTGACATGCATACGGATGTGACATTTTGCATACGGATGTGACATGGAGAGAAGTGATTTATTGACTTTTTATTAATCTGTGTCCTATACCTTATGTCTTAAATCAGACCTCAACTTCTGTTCCCCTACGCAGGCACCAACGCAACAACATTTCGACGATGAAGTTTAACTCAGCTCTCTTGCTTTTTGCCCTGGCAGCAGGTACGTGGAAGTTGCTAGTCGCATTACACTACACTGTGCACAGAGAATGTTATACTTCAGAAGAAGCGCCCGAACGTTGTTCGTAGTCTTAAGATGTGTGCCGTCGCGACTCCAACATTTCCATCAAGAATATTCTTGCGGAAGCGTGGGACAGATCCCAGAATTTCCTCTTAGCAAGACTCGGCTACACGACTTAATACTCTATGGTCTATCTTGTCTTCCAGAAGATTCAAGGAACACTTAGAATGAAGGAAGTCTTGGTCAGCGTTATTTCTTCCCACAACGATCGCAATTGTTACCAAGGCAGTAAAGCTTTACTCAAAATTAAAAATAATAGTGGAACGATTACTAATCAGTCGCCCGTCTGAAGAGCTAGCCGCAGCGAAACGACAACCTATATTTTCAGAAAGCTACAGTTAGCTTTTTGTCACAATGTCATTGCTTAATGAAAATTACTTGATATCAAAGTAATTGCACACATAGAGATGCATAAGACATCATATGGTAATGTAGCGCAAGTTTCCTTGAAAAATGTCACTGCGACCCACTCTTCATTGCCAGGAGCTATTTCAATTCTCCCTTAAATTATGATTGCTCACTTTGCCGACACTGCCGCCATTCATGCTTCGTATGTGCTACCTGCAGCACTCCTGTCGGTCGTCGCTGCAGCGGAAGAGAGAACAGGAGGAGGAGGAAGCGGTGGTGAGCATAAAGAGCTTTGCTTTGCGCGTCATGACTAAATGGTTATGATGAGTCAAATCCTACGAAAGATAAAGCGAGCGCTTTCTGTTTCCACTTTACACAGCTTTTAGCCTATCGACAGCAGTGGCGTAAATCCATAAAGACCACAAAGGGGGACACAGTTTTTGCAATGGCGGCCATTTTGTTTTCTAAATATGCTTTATTTTTAATCATAAAAATAAACTTATGCCTTCCCATAAAATAATAATAATAATAACAATAATAATAATAATAATAATTATTATTATTAAACGAACATGAGTATCAGCGCCTGGTCAGCAAAATAGCTCTGAGTATCGAACGGTATATAAGCGACATCGCATGGCCAAAGTTAGTTTCAAATAGCAACTAGTGGGCAGGCACTGGAATTTTTAAAACTGCGTCATTCAGGTTAAAGTATGCAATAAAAATGGTACCACTTTTTGTGCTAACACACAGAAAATAATTCCCCATCATGTGTACCGGCTAGAAGTAATCAGTTTCTGTTCATTGAAAGTGCTTCAGATTTCAGAGTTGGTTTTATCGAAAGTGCGTTGTCCTTGACTGTCAAGAAATTGAAATATGACATTTGGAAGATAAATGTCGAGGCGGGACACTTGCATGAGTGTCCCCCCCCCCCCCCAGCCTGAACACAGGAGGGCTCAGGACCCCCCCTGACCCTCCCATGATTTACGTCACTGATCGACAGTACTTAGTGTCATAAAGTACAATCTTTTCTATAGCTGAGGTCTTTGAGTACTAAGACTGACATTTCAACTGTGACACCATCTACTCATACTTGCGGGCATTATCATCGTTTTTTAATGACTGCACTGTTCTCCCAAATATCCATGGACGCTCTGTGATTTGTTCGCAACAGCTTCGCATGATCGCAACAGCTTTGTATGAATAACGTATCCGTAATCTCTTACAACGGTTGCATAATTCAATGTTAGACGCGCGTCCACATTTACGCGCCCAAGTTTACATTTATTATATTATATTGAACGCCCTCAGAAACGTTACGCTCATCCTTTCGCAGGAACTGGCAGCGGCTGCCCGGACACCACTGCCTGCATCAAGAGCTGCAAGACTCAGGGTTACAGCATTGGAATCTGCCTTGCACCTCTACTGAACGTCTGTGCATGCTTGTAATTATGGTCAGACTAAATCAATGAATGTCAATAAATGTCTACCACATGGGCGATAAACAGCGGTCTTCTGAAATGCATTCTTCCTTTCCTTTTTGTAAAATACTCTAGTTGTAAACTTCATGATCACCTTCATCAGTAAACCTTCCTCTTTATAACAATGCAAGATCATATCACAAAATAGTTGCCATCTCCATGACTGCGGTAACAAAGTATTTTTGTTGAAATTCAAAGCTTGACCGCAACTCGTCTGGCCGGGGAAATGCATAGTGTTAACGCGATGCGATACACCGGCCTAAAAGAACACAAAGTTTACTGACGTTTCGGCACCCAATACGGGAGCTTTGTTCACAATAAAAGCCATAAGAATGGCACAGCGTAATTAAATACACCTAGGTACGTCACGCAAGCAGCTAGGCTACATTATCGGAAGCGGCCTATCAGTCCTGTTCAGCGTATGCACAGTCCTCTGTATGCGCAGGGATTCCAGCCGCAGGCATGATCAGAGCTTCTTTTCTTTGGCCAGAACACGCGCGCTTGACCAGTGAATTTGGTGGCCTGCGGATTGCACGTGTTCTGGTCAATAAAAAAGAATTTTGTATTGACTTTAGAAGCCAGCTTGACGATTACTTTCATTATTATTCTGGTTATTCAGTTTGTTGTTGCCCGCTTCCGGTTTCGGCCATCGAAACTAGAACTTAAAATATGTGTATGCCAAGTGCTTGCAAGCACGCAATCAAAAACATGAAACGGTAGGACATCGTAGTGTAACATCATCCAAACAAACATTCTAGATGGTGCGGAGGACAGAGGGCTCAGGACATTGATATTCGCTGGAATATCTGCAATCAAACTGCGCCCATACCTCATCTGAAGCCCTCTTCACCACCTTTGTAACGGCGAGTAACTCCATTCTCCGTTCTCCTCTTGACACCATCATAAAATGATTCATAACTGTGATAATCTATGCACCACATTTTCATTTAGATAGCCGAACGTGATGTAGTTTTCACTCAACCTACCTTGGCAAAGTCAATTGATTTTTGATATTACGTTATCGCTCTACATTCATAGCTTTGCAATCCTTGGTTACTGCCTTTTTTTTTACCAGATTTATTGTCGACGTGTATGATGTATATGCAGAGCGAAAGTAAAAGCCGAAGGCGTATCTACAACGCCCAAGAAACGTTGCAAAAATTATAGCGAATACTCTTCTCTGAAAGGGTACCAAACCATTGCATGACATAAAGAGTGGATGTCACTCTGGCTTGCACACTAGGCGGTGATAGAAGTTACTTAGCTGTGCATCCACTTGAATAAAATGTGACCGCGGACGTTCATTTTGTAACGGCGTATGTGCGGTCTTTATTTGTCTCTGGTGTCCGTGTTTGCACACCCCTCCTTTTCTGTTGTTGTGACCTCTGAAGAAAATTCCTTGACAGTCTTGGGCCGGCTTCCGTTCAAGACCCACAAACAGTTCTTACTTCACCCCCGCCACAGGGAAACGAATCGTCATTTCCTCAGACATAATGGGGTCGGCACAATCGAACTGCTCGGTCGGTCCTTCGGTGAACATCCCGGTTTTTTAGTTCGGGAGGTGCCCGCGGCTCTCCAGCAGGCGTCCGACGCTTTCCTTAAGGACGGCGCTTGTGATGGTGTCCAGGAATTGCTTCTAAGTAGTCAGAGGCCTATCTGTTCTCAAAACAGCCCTTGGAGGCATATAAAAGGAAGGAATAGAAAAAGCGTAGCTTCTCGTCACAGTCCCACAAGTTGAATTGAATAAACCGGTTTTATTTTTCCAACCAGCTTTCTACGTCTTCACCTGATGATGCGCCGGAAATTAGCGATTTTCTTGACAGAAGCATGAGTACTGTTGTAGGTCACGTAACGCCCGTATTCATGCCTTTGGTTTGTCGGGCAGGGCTCCATATTCTTCTATTTTTGCCTGCTGGTAGTTCGACAATCGCGGATTCCTTTGGACGTCATCTTTATCACTACTTGGTCCTGCTTCGCAGCTTGATGGGGGGCGCCCACAACATGAAAAGACAACGGGGGGCACCTAGAGCATAAACGAACCAGCACCTCCACCAAACAACAAGCAATGCGGGATCTACACTAATCACATATTGCAGGGCATCGCGAAAAAAAAAAACACGGACGAATGGCAGTACACAGGACGGGTGCAACCTTCAACTGTAATCCTCAAGGCCAAAGAAGCTCAATACGAATACACATCACTGTAACACGTGCCTATAAAAACGAAAAAAATATATATCGTGTCAAAATACTGCAGTGCAAACGCCAAACAATAAACATCGACGATAGCGATACGCAGAAAGCAAATGATCGGCCATGACATGCGCGGACACTGGATATTGCTAAATACGCACTGTCCAACGGGACCAAAGGGGTGTGTTAACAAAAAAGAAACATCTGAAAATTGCAGCTCCTTCGGAGGTAAAGTGAAGGAATGCTTACGCATTTGTCTCTGCCAGCTATGAAGAAGGCCTTTACTACTTCGCTTTCGATTTTGTCATTAGACTTGTACAGGATGCCCTTGCCGCCCTTCTCTCCTTCATCGACGCTGCCGGCCTCTACGAATGGCTTTAAAACCAACACGCCACGTAGTGTAGAGCGCTCCTCGTCCTACCTTCCGGCAAGCCCTCCTTTTGTGTCTTTCCATCTCTCCGTCGCCTTTCCATCCTCTTTTCCCGTGTGTGTACCGGTTGAGGTGCCTTCTTCGAGAGACAGTTATTGTGCACACCGAACCCACCTTCTTCTTTCTGAACATTATATATATATATATATATATATATATATATATATATATATATATATATATATATATATATATATATATATATACGGTCTCCTTTAAGAGCGGCGTACACCCGCATCGTCTACAGTGTATGTCCAGGAGGCAACCGTGTGGGAACGAATGGCTAATATGTTGTTCACCCGCACCCTCTCATTAAAGCAGCTTCACGTCTGTCCTATGTAGAAACCGCCACAGAAGAGGGTTACTAGAACGCCACACCTGTAATACACCCAATAAAGATATAAACATGCCGCTTACCACAGGGCATGCGCCTACTTTTGTGGATTATTGCACAAACTTTGGCAAATTTGCGCGGAGCTGAAAAAACCTTTATAACCCCGTAATGGTTCGCAACTCTTTTCACATTGTGTGACGCGCGATGGGTATAGGGCATTACATGCACTGGTATTTTTTTCCATCACATTCTCGCTACGTTTCCTGTTCCCTTTCATATTCTGAAGTAGCCGTTCACAGGAGATTAAAAGCACATCTTACGGGCAGCCGGTATTGTTCAAGCGTCCCCCCATGGATTGCAAGGCTTTCTTCAACCTTACGATGGCACGGTTTTTAAAGTGGCGAACGATAGCATAAGGACAGGATTGCCCTTTTCGGGAGCTTAGAATGTGAACTTTCATGTGGCAGCAAAGCCTTAGTAGTTCTTGGTGTGCACATCGAATACACGTTGTTGCGCGTAAAAAAAATAGACGCAAATCAAAGAATTGCAGACGGTCGTTGTCAATGAGCACAGAGGCGGACCACAGCACCGGGGCCACTGAGCACTGGGGCGACCAAGGCCCCTATACAACATAATATTTCTCATCATTGATTATAGCGGTGCAGTTGAAGAAGTCCAAAAGGTCCAAAAATTATCCAGGTACTCCCACGTGCCTCGTTCGAAAATCAACCTCGCTGTTGTGCTCAGTACCCCCCCTTCACCATACTGTACAATTCGTTATGTGGTACAGAATATATTGTTCCTCGACATCCACGGAAAAGGCTGTTGTGCCAGCGGGCCGACCTTTCCTGTAGAAGTCCAGCAACCTCCTTGGAGCTTCGAAACTAGAAAAAAGATCGTACAGAACAAGAGTATTTAAAGGTTTCTGCAGATAGCTCCTCACACGACGCTACCATTTAGCCTTCTCCGAGACGGTCAGTCGAAACGGGCCTTCCAGCTTGTGTGTCTTGCATGCAAAAAAACCCTCCAGGCTGTTTTCTGCAGCCTTTTTAACGGCTTTGCCAAACCTTACTAGATCCGTTTTCAGGAGAAATTTCGTCGCTTCCTTCTTTATCTTCGTTGGATCAAACACTCTCGGCTTGCAATTATTCAAGACTGCCTTTTCGGCCTTTTCCTTGAAGGTATTCAGCGGCATCACGACAAAACCACCCTCCTTGCCGGGTTGAAGGACGGTGAGTCCCTCTGTTTTTATTCACCTAACAATCTTCTTGTATGATGTGGACCACTTCCATCGCGCTGCAGACACTCAACCCCACCCCAGTAACTCGTCCCTTGTCTCCTTCTACCACAAGGCATACGAAGTGCCTTATAATTGCTAGAAGTTTCGGCCTACTGGAATAAGGGCTGGCAGCAATACCTTGGTCCCTTTTCCAGTTTTTAGATGCGAAGCATCTTATGCTCGGGGCTATGTCCGTCCCGCGTCTCCCGTCCCGCGTCCGGCCACTTTCATGAAGTAGGGAAGCACCCACTATGCGAACCAGAACACTGTAGTACAATATAAGGCCGTCCACCACCACTACAGTCACCATAGTCATGGCCGAGAGCACAGAGAGGCTGCTTAGCAATGGCTAGGCAGGTGGTGTGTGTCGCCCAGGTTGACTCCATTCCTTGATCTTGCTTGCGTGTGTTTGGGAGGGGGGGCTTAGTCCGTCCCTCCTTCACGCGTCCCGCACCACCACAGCGCATGCGCGTCTCCTCCCCAGTTCTCCTACGCTCACCCCCTTTCTCTCCTCTAGGAATACTCTACTCTACGGAGCGGCGCCCGCGTCCCGTGTCCTACACCCCCCACAGCGCATGCGCGTCCCCTCTCTCTCCTCTCCTACGCTAACCCCCCTTTCTCTCCTCTAGGAATCCTCTACTCTACGGAGCGGCCCCCCGCGTCCCACACCCCGACAGCGGATGCGCGTCCCCTCCCCCCTATCTCTCCTCTCCTACGCTCACCCCCCTTTCTCTACTCTAGGAATCGTCTACTTTACGGAGCGGCGCCTGCGTCCCATAGCGCATGCACGTCCTTTCTTCCTCTCTCCTACGCTCAGCCCCCTTTCTCTACTCTAGGGATCCTCTACTCTACGGAGGGACTCCCGCGTCCCACACCCCCCACAGCGCATGCGCGTCCCCTCTCTCTCTCCTCTCCTACGGTTCCCCCCCGTTCTCTTCTCTAGGAATCCTCTACGGAGCGGCGCGCGACAGGTGGTGTGACAGCTGCATACTCCGCTGGGGGGCACCACGGTACTTCCGCGGTATAAAAATCACGGAGCGCGCCTCATTCTCTGTCGTGTGCAGCGCCGCGATGAGCGCCCGGGCCGCGAATCGGAAGCGGCGACGTTTCTCCCGCTCAAGCCAGCCATCTCCCCGCTGCTTCGCATCCACACATGGTTCCCTTTAGCGGGAGATGGGGAAGTTTTTTGTTTGATAGCACGCATGTCATCTTCAGGCACATGGATCAGAGTTCACGTGAAATCACCAAAGCTTTCCACATAAAAAAAATGATAATTGTATTTCCGCCCCATCCATCTATCTTCATGATTTTGAAATCAACCTCCTTGGAAAAAAACGTGACAATTATCTACGACGATCACTGTGCGCGAGCAGCGAAACTGGTGGTATTTATTCTCCTCTTTTTATTAAAAACGACAGTTGCTAGTTCAGAGCTTGTCATGCGTCCTCCTTCATCTTGTGTGTCGTCTTGTTGCGCTGCTTGTTAAACATGAGAGTTGGCTTAGCTCGAACAAGCCGGCTCCAAAATTGTTTGCCCGCTACGTTGATGGACTCTTTTGTGCGATCCATCACCAAGGCGTAATGCCTTTCCTTGAGCATTTGAACTCTTTTTTGTTCCAAGCATTCAGCTCACCACGGAACAGGAAAATAATGGGCAGATTGCCTTTCTCGACGTCATCATAAGGCGGTCAGCCATAGGACATATAACCATAGTGTATCGAAAGTAGAGCACTGCACGGGCCCGGGCCGGCCCGAAAGCCCGGGCCCGGCCCGGCCCGCGGGCCGGGTCGGGCCGGGTAAGTAATTGTTGATCGGGCCCGGGCCGGGCTCGGGCCCATGAGCTTCGGGCCCGGGCCGGGCCCGGGCCTGGGTCAGGCCCGTATCAGGCCCGACTCTCATACACGTCGGCAATGGCGCGTAATGCTGTTTGGCTTTGTTGTTTTGGGGCATTTAGCGTCCCGAACCTATTCAGGCTATCTGAGACGCTGCAGTGGAAGGCTCCGGGTAATTTAGACCACCTGAAGTGCATTAATGTGCACTGAAATCGCACAATACAAGACGTCTCGCATTTTGCCTCCGTCGGTATGTTACATATAATTTCTGGAAATTGTCTCATATATGTTCCTGCCATTATATTGAGTGAAACACGTACTTGGGTACCGTGTATCAAAAGAAATGGTATAGCTGAGCAGCACTGCGGCAAGAGTGAAGCAACGGTGCACTGCCCAGATTAGTGCATATAAGATGTGCCAATCGGCATCATGGGAAACATTTCGAGTATGCAGCTACGCTCAGATGCCCGCCGCGCCTGCTTCCGCCTTCGTGACTCTGTAGACTGGTCAACGCGACTACGAAGATACGCAACGCGTGTTCGGGCGAACACAAAACTACGAGACACGCAACCAACGCAACGAATTCTTCAAAGACCGAGGATAGACAGAGAGAGGAGGCGTAGGCGCCGCGCCACCACGGCGCCCGTCTCCGTTGGCAAGGCACGGCGCCGCAGCGGCGCCGAACGCCGAACGCGTGATATGTACAGCGCACACGGCAGCGTCTTCATCACGGAAGCCAATCGACGCACGCTTCACGAGAGTCACGTGATTCCTGCAGAAATATCAACTCACTGTCTTTCTGGCTCGACATTTGAAAAGGGGCTAAGTGGATAACCAGAGTCACGGTACCGAGTGTAGTTCTGCAATTCTGTAAATGAACTGCTCGTTACATTAAGTTGAAAACCTCAGCGTCACCGAACGTTATTGACGTCGATTACACTGTTCATCGGCACCACCGGCTCTTCAACTGGGCTTGATTTCATAGCCTCATGAGTTTCTAGGGCTACTTCATCAGTCGATGACATAACTGGAATTGACTCTGAGGTAAGTTAGCAGTTTTTAAGCTTTCTTCGCTCTACTACAGTCACAAAGCTTTACTATCACGGATGTACAGTGCGAAAGGAAAGTCCAGGACATTCATTTTAAGTTTCTAGACAGAATGTCGTCGTGTTTCGTCGGGTCACTAATTTCCTCATTTCGGTTTAATACGTCCGACTGAATTGCTGTGAATGGGTATTGGTTTCGCACCCTTTACACTTTTTCTTTCTCTTTGCATTTTTGCTTTCTTTACCAGCTGTCTTACCGAGCGCCTCTTTTGTAAGACGCAGTGCTAAGGTGCCGTATGTTACCACGCGCGCTTTCGTATTAATCTTGCGCTTTGTAGTGATTTTTCTTTTGAAACACACAAATACAGTTAAAACTCGATTTAACGAATTTGAGGGGAGCCGCGAATTATTTCGTTAAATCGAAAACTTCTTTAAATCGAAGACGGCATTTCGCGGTTACTTAATTCGGTACATTCGATTATATGGCGTAGCGGCATCCGGAAAGCTACCATGGCATCATATTTGCGTAGCGTAAAGGCGCGAAAAATTAAATAGCGGCCTTAGAAAACGACGGCCACCTCCAGGGTGTATGAAGCAACAAAAATTGTTAGCTTAAAATAAAGTTGCTTCTTTCATAAAGTTGCTTCTCTCTCTGTTACCTCAACAATAAGGGCCACAGGTGACAACATATTTATTTCCCAGCAAAGAAGTCGGTGATCTTGGCTTGCTTGCGTTTTCTTTGCAATGGCCACGCAGTTTAAATTGGAAAAAGGTGTTCCGCGATGTTGCCGTTTGCTCGCAATCAATAACTTTTGGGGCGTTATCTAAAAATAGACAAAGAATGATCAATTCTCTATCTCATTTTCCAAAAAAAAAAAAGTTTGTTAAATCGGGACGGATCTCGAAATTTGTTTCGTTATATCGAGTTAGTCAAAGTACGGGACCCTACGGGTGTCTGAGGGGGGAATCGGGGTATCTTCGTTAAAGATCAAGAATATTCTACTAAGGCCGCGCTAGAAGGCATCCCGCGCCTACACGCACACGCACCTAGGCAATCGTATGTGTTCTCGTAAGTGCGACTTGGTCGCGAGCTGCACGTTTCAGGTTTGTTAAGCTATAGTTTATGCGGCTCTTTCTCCACCATCCTCTTATATATATATTTGGGAGAAATAAAAGTTCGTTTCATTGACTGATGGATTTATTCGTTTTAATTTTATGCAAGGAAATTAAGAAAAATATTCAATTGGCCCTGCTTTAGGTTTTTAGGTAACCGTAATATGACCTTACTATTGGACTCCCCTGCGTCACGATCTGTTTTCGAACACGTCGAGTTTAAGGAGAGTGACAAGTTATGCAAGAAAGGTGTACTTTCTTCCTCCTTTAGTCGGAACAAGCGAGCCAGCCTGGCGAACCCTCCCAGGAGTAGTTAGAGCACGTTTTTTTCTCTCTCTCGTTGCATTGCGCAATAAACCAAGTTTGCAGGATATGTTCTGCTCTATTTACTCAATAGTCCCAGCTTGTCAGCAATTAATGTAAGCTCGACTATAAATGTCCGCTTTTTTCCACTTTATGTGGGCGCTGTATGTTGTAGTCGTTCTTTGAAATGCAATAATAACATTGCATGGTTAGCGCTGCGTGCATGGACAGCCAGCTGTGCTTCCTCATATATCCCCCCTGCAATTCTTTCGCAAAAGTGTTACGGGCGTAATTAACCGATGGCAAACACACTACCAGTGAAAATCGTGACACTGTCATAAGTTCTCACAACACTGTCCAGGAACTATCTTGTGCGTGGCTGGTATCTTCACTATAAGCGAAGATTGGACAGCGCCTCGTTTATGCTCAAAAAATAACTTTTTGAAATGGGCCGGGCCGGGCCGGGTCGGGCCGGGCCCAAATCTTTCGGGCCCGGGCCGGGTACGGGCCGTATTTAAAAACACCGGGCCGGGCTCGGGCGGGCCTGAGCATGGCGCTTTCGGGCCGGGCCGGGCCCGGGCCGGAAAAAGCCTGCCCGTGCAGTGCTCTAATCGAAAGCCGACCCACAAAGGTAAAGTTCGACTCTGAGCATCCCACAGGGCAAAAACGCTCTTCTCTCGCGCAATGCGCATCTGCTCTGAGCCTGGTATGCGCAAGCAAGAGCGAGCTGTGGTAAGGGAGGACCTTCTGCATCAACGACTACCCTTCGAGGCAACTGAGGACTCAACAATTTATGTCTTCAGTTCCTTACCCTGAAGTGGTTCGTGAAGACGACAGGCCAAAACATACTACCGTACCCTACGCGCAAGGCATCAGTGAGGCACTTGCAAGAGTGTTTGGCATCTACGGCGTTAAAACCGCACATGTGCCAACGAACAAACTAAAGCAGAAGCTTGTATTCGTAAAGCTCCGTTTCGGAACCTCAAGAGTTTCCAAGGGTTATCGACAATATCCCGGGTAAAGACAGACGCATCCCACATAGGTGAGGCAGTAAATTTTAAAACAAGAATCCAGCAACATAAGAACGATGTCAAGAAGATAATCCAAGCTCTGACGCTTTGCGCATCATCGCTTGAACACCAACCACATCATCGACTGGGATTCTGTGAGCCGAATCGCGACAGAAGAGGGCCTATCGACAAGCCTACCTTTAGAATCACTACGCATTCAAACGACTAAAAACGCGATTAACTGGACGCGAGGTCTCCTCCCCGAGATATACATGCGCACTCTGCGCCACCCAACTCAGAAATAGCCAGGCCCTCTTGTACCCTTATCATTGTGGACAAGGGACCTGTAGCGGCCCCGAAACGTCAATATAAGTTTATTTTATTTGGACAAGGCTAGTGCCTGTTTTATTCAATGAACCACACTCGCATGACTAGTTTTTATCGAACCTTGGACTAAGAATAATGGTAGAAGCGGTCGTGAAACTGGTGCGGAAAGTCGATACCTAATTCTGCTGTTACCTCACTCATGGAGACTACATCCTTTTTTTTTTTAGTTGCATAGTTGCACTCTTGATGGCTTGCAAAACCGATGAAGAGGATCGTGACGTTAATAAGGAGAATGTTTCACACAAAAAGAACAATTTTCAAGCCCGCAGCGATTTGCCCATGTAGTAATCCTTTATTGCCACCTAATGATGGTATCTGCTCTAAATTACAAGCACGCACAAATATTCAGTAGAGGCGCAAGGCAGATTCCAATGCTGTAACCCTGAGTCTTGCAGCTTTTGATACAGGCACTGGTGTCAGGACATCCACTTCCCGTCCCTGCAAGAGATTGAGCATAAGATTTCCGAGCACGTTCAACACAGGATACTAAAAAGAAACTCCAGTGCGGGTATTTCAGCATTCGTCGAACATTCCGTAACACAATCGATTTAAGAGAGCAGGAATGGCGTTATGTATGTAAGCTCTTGAGAAGTAAACAATTGGTCCTGTTGTCCGAGACGAGTTTACAACTATGAATACTCAAGCAACGACTGCAGTGGTATCGACAGTCTTTATGCATAAGTTATAAATCTGCAAATCGAATGAAAATAAATAATGAAAATGAAATAATCCAATACTTTTATTAGGAGCCAACACAGCGTCGCGTGATTTTACTCTTACATGGAAATGTTGTACTCACTGGTCATGGAAAACAGTCAGAAAATATTTCAATAGCTGTTCTCCATCACGTTGCCCGAATTATGATTTGTAAATGGCTATTTACGCTGGCTCTTTAGGAATTCACGCAGTTATTAGTGAAAAGATCAGCATGAAAAAAAAAGTGTCGACATTTTCATGTTGCCGCATGAAATTTTCATGGCGTAGATATCTAATTTCCATCTGAGAAACTTTCATGCACTTTCTCTTTGGTTATGTCACCGCTAACTAATACTACGGCTTCACGTACCGAAAGTAGCCAATGAGGTTGGATCTTACAAATGTGACCCCTCGTGGACCGTGATAACCCACAATGTCGCATAATTTCGAAGCTATTTATAAATTCACCATGGAACTTTCGCTCACAAAAGTGTAACAATAAGTTGCTTGGATGGTGTCACAATTTCAAAGCGAGGCTTGCCACTCATCAAGAGAAAAATTTTGTTTTAAAACTATTTCAAAATGTTAATATAACAGTGCTCTATTTCTGCAGTAGTATTTAACTCATATTAACAATTTTCTCATAACGTGCAAAAGTAAAGCTCTTTATGCTCACCACCACTTCCTCCTCCTGTTCTCTCTTCCACTGCAGTGACGACAGCAAGGACTGCTGCAGGTAGCACAGATGAAACATGATTCGCAGCACAGCAAACGTTGACAATGTTCGCCGTCATAATTCAAGTGAGAATAACAATAAGTCTCGGGCCAAAGGAATTCGTTTTGTGAATCTTATCGATGAAACTTCTGCCACTAAACCATATGCAGCCCATGTGCATGACCTTTTCTGCAGCGATTCGGATATCATGTAATTTTCATTAAGCAATTGGAGCATAACATGAAGTTCGCAGCAGCTTTCATCAACTCTTGGCGCACGTTTTGTTGCGGCTTTATCAGAAGGGCCGCGTACTAGTAAACTATTGCAGTAATATTTGTAATGTTGAATACAGCTTCACTGTCTTGGTAACAAACGCGGTCATTGTGCCAAGGAATAACGCGTCTTCTAGCAAGGTGCGAATTCCATTATTTTCCCCGAAGCTTGCGGAATACATTTCCAGGGGGAAATACTGAAGTCGTGATAGCACACTCTTGGCAATTTCAGGCAGCGTTCGGGCACCTATTTTAAAAGGCGCTGTGCTATGTACATATTCTAGTTCAATGTGACTCGGCAGCTCCACGTACCTGATGTCAAGGCGAGAAGCAAAATAGCTGAGGTAAACTTCATTGTCAAAGTAGTGTTGCGTCGGTGCCTGCGAAGGGAAACACAAGGTTAGGTCTATTCCGAGACATAAAGCACACGACATAGATAATATAATGCCCCACTTCATTACAAAGAAATAACGATATTCACAATGCTATGGTTGCTCATAAACCAGATTGCGGCTGGGCGGTCGCCTTAAGAAGCAATATTTTTATATCGATGATACTGGCCTCAAGTGGCGGCTATCGCTAAACACTACAATGGCAATAGACTTTACAAATGACAAGGAGTAGGCAATGCTGATTCGTTTTAAGGCTACCGGTGTCATCGGGCAATATTAGGTGACTATGCAAGTTAGACAATACTAAATGGCAATGGCGGATATGATGGGGAGGCGGCTGAGGATTGGTTTAGCTTCATTTCGTCAATTTTTCCTGCCTATAAAGGGCTCCTCATCAAACATCTGGAAATATTGAGAACGAGTGCGTTATTCTCTCCTGGCCTCTCCTGCCTTTTCGGCAGAATTCGTGTCAGTCAGGTTACGTGACGCCAGGAGGACATTTGTTGTCGATTGGAAAGGTAGTTTCTTAGCGCTGGTGTGGACGAGGACAAATAAGAAGATACACTAGACACAGCGCCCATGTGTCTAGTGTCTTTTCTTATTTGTCCTCGTCCACACCAGCGCTAAGAAACTGCCTTTCCATTATGCACCAACAAGCCCACATCGCTACCCTTGTCGATTGGTGCGTGTAGGAGGGATATAACATGTGAATTCACCCACCACGATTGTCGGGTGGTTATGGTGCTCGAGTGCGGACCCGGATCGAAATTGGAGCTAGCCCAGTCGCGGGATCGAATTTCGGCCGTCGGCCGCATTGTCGATGGGGGGCGCCGAGGCTCGTGTACTTAGATTTAAGTGCACGTTAATGAACCCAAGATGGTCCACATTTCCGGCGCCTGCTATTGAGGTGTCGCTCATGATTATATCGCGGATTATATCGCGTCTAGAGGAACAATGCTAAATTCTCATAAGAGTTAGCCCACGCGTCCATGTGACCGTTCACGAAGGAATAAGCGCCGAGGAGGAGATAGCCTTTGTAGAAAAGGTAGCGAATGCGAGAAAGGAACCACTCGCTCGTCTATGAATTCGGAGTGCTTTAAGGGCCCTTTCGGTTTGTTTTAAATGGGAAATTTCTGTCATTATTATGATTAAAGTATGCTTGCAACGACATATATGGAAATGTTTCCTTATACGGTACATACATAATCGCGGACAGACCAATTGAAGCAGATGTGCTTCAAATGTGATAGCATGTGCTGTAAAGCATTTTCCATAGTAAGCATAGATGTCAAAAGACTTACTCAACTGGCCAAAGACAAGATCTGAAGAAGGTTCGTACTGGAGCAACAGATGCGAGTCTGATCAAAGCACGAATTGGGGGGTCCTTTTAAATCTCCCCTTCGACAGGATGTCAGGGCGCACGTGTACAAAGTGGACGAGCACAATTGTTGTCAAGTAGTGTTGACGTACACGGACGGATGCTTTCCCTTAAGGTAATTAAAACGGGGCGGTGAAATTTGCAAGCCATAAGGACCGCCAAAAGAGGATGTGCTAAATCAGCAAAGCGGACAGAAATCTTTTTTCGGAATGACAGCTGACGTACATTTTGATCGGCGGTTATAGTTTTATGTAGCCGCCACACAAAAACATGACTGCGCGCTCGTTATTCTATGTATATCGTTCATTTATATTAATGACGACACGTGTACTGTGACTCGCACTTGGTGTTGTCGCACAGCAAAGGCAAATTACTTCAAGACTGACAACGACCGAATAATGCCTTTCGATTACTAAAGCAAAATCATCGTGCGTTTTCATTTTTGTACAACTCGGCTTAATATGCAGCAGAAATGACATTTTATTGAGTACTTTACTTGGTGTAATTCGAGGGTCATACAGTTTGGGATCCGTAAATATTGCCACACGTGTAACCTTTCTTTCTATGTTTATGTTACCGCCCCATTACACGTGTAACTGCTGGCTTGCGCAAACCGTACCCGAATGACTGGAAACCATCTAGATAATCTTCGAACGTTCCCATGAGACTAGGTTCGCAACGCGAACATTAGCGTTTGTTCTGGAACTCACGCGGCCGCTAGCGATAACTTTGGAATTTTCGATTGGACGTGTATAAATGCTGATGCGCTTCACCGATTGGGCAGATTATCGATGGTCGACGCTCTGCTCGTGACTACCAGCGTGCAGCGTGTATTGCTGCAGTTGGAGTTATCGTTTCCCGGGCACAGGTTCGCCCAAATAAACAGTTTTCTGTTGAAAACGTCTACTGCTGCCTTCGACAACGTCACGGCCCCGTGACAATATGCCGACGTTGGCAATCAGAAACATTCTTGCTCTTAGGATCTCAGAGGCGGCAGAATATTAAATTTCTAGCAAAAATGGAGGCCGTGTGTAAGGGCAATGCTTCAAGAAAGGCCCTAGCCCACCTACATGTCGACTTTCCTGGTCTTCCCCGACGGCAACACCACATGACAAGCTTTCTGTTAAGTAAATATTACACCCCTAACAACATTTACCACTTTTGAATCGGCTAACATGCATAATTCATTCGACTTAGATCAATTTACCCAAACAAAGCACCAGAAAAGCTGCAGTATTACTTCACTCCGTCAGCGTGGGTGACGCTAAAGTCAATAGGCGCTACCCTGTTGCGAATTGTCAGTAGAATGTCGTTTTCGGTTAAGAAGGATGTCTATGAAAATAATGTCTCGGGTTTAACGTCAAATACAAAATATGATTATGAGTCATAGTGCAGAACTCACTAAGCTTCGACCATTTGGTGTTCTTTAACTTGCACTGACATGGCACACTTCACCGGTCTTTATCTTTTCGCCTTCATCAAAATTGGGACCGCTGCGGCACGGATCGAACCCGTGCCTTTCGTGCCTGCAGCCGAGTACCGTAACCGTAATCTGCAGCCGAGTACCGTTATGTTTCTAGGCTGTGCACCGGCATGTTCGGCCATTGGTTTCTGAATCAGTGTTGCCAGGTCGGGCGAGGCGGCGTAGCCAAAAGCCAGAGAAACTGTAGCCCAAATGTAGCCAAAGGCAAAAAAGAGCCAAAATATTTGTAGCCAAATATAGCCATTCTTATTTACAGTTTACTTTGTCCTTGTCCCGTCCTTAGTGTATGAAACAGCTTGCGTCAAAAAACGCGAAAGCATCGATATTCAGGCGCTTCCTTGAGCAATCCCGTACGGCACTTTATTTTGAAGAAAAAAAACGAAAAGAAAGCAACATTCTGCCATGTTCAGTCGCACCAGTCCGTTGCTTTTGGAACGTTACCTTCCGATGCGTGGTGGCGTTCTATAGGATCAGTTGTGAACAACTCGGAAGAATTTTACTCATGAAGCAAAACAGGGTCAAGGATTATTTTTTGTGCTGTCGTAGGAAAATTTTATGATCATAGGCACCGGCCTTTGCTGCCTTCTGTTAATACTCAGTTCGTGCGTCGAATTCAGTTTAGCGCCGCCAAATAAAAATAAAGTGCCCACTTATAGATGTATAATATGTAGAGGCGTTTATTGGTGGGCACTCGGCGACGATGCACAACGGCGACAGTCATGACGGATCACGAACTCCCCGCACGAGCGGAGTGTTCTCAGAAAGGAGCCGAAGAGGGCGACCCACTACAATGCACTGGAGAGGACGATTCAATGCATAGTTCCAAGGCTTTGCTACAATTGTAGTGTTGTTGTGGCAATGAACGATAGAGGAGCGGATACGGTAGATAATAATAGTTGTCGAGGTTTCACGTCCCAAAACGACGACACGATTATGAGAGACTGCGTGGTGGAGGGCTCTGGGAAATCACGACCGCCTATGGTTCTTTCACAATCACCTTATCTAACCAGTGAGCTCGCAGGCCTCTATAGGATTTTACTTCATGGAAATGCGGCCGCCGCGGCCAGGAGTCGATCCCGCGACCTTCAGTCAGCAGTCGGGCACCATAACCAGTATCCCTTCACGGTAGGTAATGCGGTAGATAAAGAATTACACTATTTTTTTTTGGGGGGGGGGGGGGTAAACTTGCTTCACGCAACGCAGATGCCACGCAAAGCACGAGCGATGAGCACATGCGCGAAAATCTGATATTGGGTGAAACGCGTGAGCTCAATATTCATGACCATGGCCAGGTGTATGACTCATTCCTGGCAGCGCATGCCCTTGAACGGTAGGTTTTGAAGCAGACACAATTACACGCGTTGCGCCTGCAATATGATTAAAAACAAGAATAACAGCAACGAAATCGGCGAAATTGCAAAATGTTTCGATTAAACGAAGGCCTGTTTTATGTATCCAAATACACATCCAACTACTACTACAAAGGCGGAAAGGCGTTCCGCTGCCGCCGGGGCGCAAATGGTCATAGACCGCTGGTGCTCGTCGTACGGTTTACCGCTCACGTAGGGGATGAAGCATGCTGATTTCTGGTGAGTTTTGTCGTTTTCGACTCCACCGAGACGAAATGTGAACGGGCATCTAGAGCTTTCTTTCTGCCCAATGATAGTCACCGCTTGAGCGTTGATCATGACCGCGGCACTTATAGCCCAAAGAAAGCCAAGTCGCCGATTTCCAGTAGCCCAAATATAGCCACATGTCCAACTCGACCAAGACGAAGCCAAAAAATCACGCCGTATCCACGAAGTGAATGATGATGAGGGCGAAGCTCGATCGTTTTTATCCATGGCAGAAAGAGAATGTGTGGTCTGGAACGCGCTTATACTCCATGGTCATCAGCGGCATCGTCATCGTTATCACGTGTAGTGGGTACATTCCACTATACTGCTACGCGCTCATACTTCATCGTTATCACGTGTAGTGGGTACATTCCACTATACGTGGCTATCTACCTACCTACCTACTACTACTACTACTACTGCTACTACTGCTAGTACTACTACTACTACTACTACTACTACAAAGGAGGGACAGACCCACACCCTTAGGAACTTCGCCCCTAAAATTCATTTCGTAGCTCAATTTGGCTAGATATAGCCAAACCTGGTAACACGGACGACAACTCAAATTGCAGCAATAGGCGCTGCACGCTGGTAGTCACGAGCAGAGCGTCGACCATCGGTAATCTCCCCAGCGGTAAAGCGCGTCGGCATTTATACATGTGCAATCGTAGTTTCCAAAGTTGTTGCTAGCAGCCGCGTGAGGTCCAGAACAAACTCTAGTGTTCGCGTTGCGCGCGCCGCCTCATCGGAAGGTTCCAAGATTATCTAGATGGTTCCCAGTCATTCGGGCACGGTTTGCGCAAGCCAGCACTTAGGTACAATTGTAACGAGGCGGTAACATAAATGCAGAAAGGAACGCGTGTGGCAATATTTACGGACCCCAAACGGTATGGCCCTCGCATTGCAGCAAGTAAAGTACTCAAGGATATTGCAGTTCTGTCGCATATTAGGCCCAGTTGTACGAACACAAGAAAACGCACGATGAGTTTGCTTGCGTGATAGAAAGGCATTGTTCGGTCGTTGCCAATCTTGGAGTAATTCTCCTTTGCTGTACGACAACACCAAGTGCGAGTCACAGTACACGTGTCGTCATAAATATAAATGAACGATATACATAGAATAACGAGCGCGCAGTCATGTTTTTGTGTGGCGGCTACATAAAACTATAACCGCCGATCAAAATGTACGTCAGCTGTCATTCCGAAAAAAGATTTCTGTCCGCTTTGCTGATTCAGCACATCCTTTTTTGGCAGTCCTTATGGCTTGCAAATTTCATTGCCACGTTTTAATTACCTTAAGGGAAAACATCCGTCCGTGTACGTCAACACTACTTGGCAGCAAAATCTGCACCTCCAGCTTGTACACGTGCGCCCTGACATCCTGTCGAAGGGGACATTTAAAAGCACTCCCAATTCGACCTTTTATCACACTCGCATTCGTTGCTGCAGCAAGGACCATCTTCAGCTCTTCTATTTGGCCATTTGAGGTAAGTCTTTTGACATCTACGCTCACTATGTAAAATGCTTTACAGCAGCTTCTATCATACTTGAACAAGTATTTTTGCTGAAATTGGTCTGTCCGCAATTATGTTCGCAAATGTCCGAAAGTTTATCTGTAGAAATGTTTCTTCCGGAAATATTGTCATATATGTGGTTGTAGACATAGTTTGGTCATAATGCTTATAGAAATTTCACACACAGAACTGGGCAATCTGACTAATATACCTTGTTACGGCAAACCGAAAGGGCCCTTAAACCACTAGACCGGCGATTGGTTCCATAAACCATGGGTTTAAGGTTCCTTAAACCTTAAACAATGGACGGACGAATAGTTAATTTCTCGCGTTCGCTACCTTTTCTACAAATGCTATCTCCTCCTCGGCGCTTTTTCCTTCATGAATGGTGACATGGACACGCTGGCTAAATGTATCAGAATTTAGCGTTTTCCCGCTAGACGTTGTTATCTCCGCTTGCGCAGTCGAGGACGCGCGAAACGAGGTGCAACAAGTAGATCGCACGCAACAAGGTAAAACAGGCGTACGACTTAATGGCAAGGCAGGGAGGAGACAAGTAACGACTGATGATGATAATAATAATAATAATAATAATAATAATAATAATAATAATAATAATAATAATAATTGCCGGGGTTAAACCTTCCCAATCCACGATATGATCATAAGGAACGCCTCAATGGAGGGCTCCGGAAATGTGGACCACCTGGTGTTTGTTAACCTGCACCTAAATCTAAGTACAAAAGCGTCGAGCATTTTCCCCCTCATCGAAAATGCGGCCGTCGCGGCCGAAATTCGATCCCGCGACTGGGCCAGCAGCAATTTCGATCCGGGTCCACACTCGAGCACGATAACCTCTATACCATCGTGGTGGGTGACTTCACATCTGATACAGCCTTCTATACGGACCAACCGACATCCAATTTCCTCCTGACTTCACGTAACCTGACTGGTATGAATTGTGCCGAAAAGGCAGGAGGCGCCAGGAGAGAATAAAGCACCCGTTAATATTTTCAGTTGTCCGATTAGGATCCCTTTATAGGCAGAAAAGTTGAAGTGAAGCTAAACCTTCCCCCCTCCCCATCATAGCCCCCCTATTGCCTTTAGTATTGTCTAACTTGAATAGTCACAAAATATAACCTGATGACGCCAATCGCCGTAAAAACCAATCAGTATTGCCTACTCCTGTCAGTTGTAAAGGCTATTCCTTATTGTAATATTTAGTGATAGCCGCCACTTGAGTCAAACATGATCGATTTAAAAATTCTACTTCTTAAACCGACGGCCCAGCCCCAATCTGCTTTATGAGCAACCATAGCATTGTGAATATCCATATTTCTTTGTAATGAAGTGGGATATAATAATCTCTACGTCGTGTGCTTTATGTCTCGCGATAGACCTAACCTTCTGTTTCCCTTCGCAGAAACCGACGCAACACTACTTTGACCATGAAGTTTACCTCAGCTCTTTTGCTTCTCGCCTTGGCAGCAGGTACGTGGAGCTGACCGAGTCGCATTGAACTAGAATGTGCAGATAGCGCAACGAGTTTCAAAATAAGCGTCCGAACGCTGTCTCAAGTTGCCAACAGTGCGCTGTCACAACTTTAGTATTGTCACCGGAAATTGCTTTCGTAAGCTTCGGGTAGAGTAAAGGAATTGGCACCTTGCTGGAAGCTGCGTTATTCCTCGCCGGAATGATAGCGTTTATTACCAAGTCAGTGAAGCTTTATTCAACATTACAAATATTACTGGAATAGCTTACTAGGGTGTGGCCCTTCTGATGAGTCAGCCACAGCAAAACGACCGTCAAGGTTCGATGAGAGCTGCTGCGAACTTCATGTTATGGTCCCCATTGCTTAATGAGAATTATATGATATCCTAATCGCTGCAGAGTAGGACTTCATATGGTTTAGTGCCAACAGTTTTATTGATAAATTTCACTAATCCAATGCTTTTTTCCCAAGACCTATCACGCTTCTCACTTGTATTGTGACGGGGAACTTTGCCGACGTTTGCTGTGCCGCCAATCATGTTTCATCTGTGCTACCTGCAGCACTCCTTGCGGTCGTCACTGCAGTGGAAGAGAGAACAGGAGGAGGTGGAAGTGGTGGTGAGCATTAAGAACTTTATTTTGCTCAGCATGAGAAAATTGTTATTATGGGTATACTACTATCAGAAATAGCGCGCTCTTTTGTTATCATTTTTAAACGGTGTTTTCAAAACAAATTTTTACTCTTGATGAGTAGCAAGGCTGGCTTTTAAATTGTGACACCATCCGCTCAACTTATTTTTACACTTTTCTTCTAAGCGAGAGTTCCATGGTCATTTTACAAATACTTACAAATTATGCGATAACGTGGGTTATCACCATGCACGAGGGATCAGATTTGTAAGAAACCTGATTGGCTATTTTGTTGGTACGTGTGAAGCCGCAGTATTAGTTAGCGGAGACATAACTAAACACATAGTGCATAAAAGTCGCTTCTCTAGGTGGAAAGTAGATATATATACGCCTCGAAAATTTCATGCGGCACGAGGGGAAAGTCTATATTTTATTTTTCATGCTGAGCCATTTATTAATCACTGCGTGAATTCCTAAATAGCCATTGTAAATAGGCATTCCGAAATCATAATTCGGGTAAGCCTGAGGCAGCAACAGCGATTGACGTATTTTCTGACTGATTTCCAACACACAGTAGAACATTTCCATATAAGTCGAAAATCACGCGATGCTCTGTTCACTCCAGATAACAGCATCGATTCTTGCGTTTTTCAAATTTTATTTTCATTGGATTTGCAAATTCATAGCTTATACATAAAGATTGTCGATGTCACTGCCGCCTTTGCCTAACTTTTCGTAGTTATAAACTTGTCTCGGACAACAGCATCAGTTGTTTATTTCTGAAGAGCCTTAATCTCCATAACGCCGTTCGTACTCTCCTAAATCGATTGTGTTGCGTGATGTTCGATGAACGTTCACATTCACACACTGGAGTTTCGTTTTAGTATCCTGTGTTGAACGTGCTCAGAAATCTTATGCTCAACGTTTTGCAGGGACTGGCAGCGGATGTCCTGACACCACTGCCTGCATCAAAAGCTGCAAGACTCAGGGTTACAGCATTGGAATCTGCCTAGCGCCTCTACTGAACATCTGTGCCTGCTTGTAATTTAGAGCAGACACCATCATTGGGTGGCAATAAAAAATTGTCACAAGGGCAAATCGCCACGGGCTTGAAGATCGTTCTTTTAGTGTGAAACGTTGAAACGTTCTACTTATTAACGTTACGATACTCTTCCTCGGTTTTCCTACCCATATATAACGGTGCAAGAATGCAACTAAAAATAGCTGTCGTATCCATGAATCAGGTAACAACAGAATAATGTATCGACTTTCTGCACCAGATTCACGATCGCTTGTTTTATGATTCTTTGTCCAAGGATTCGACTCGTCAGGCGAGGGTGGTTCATTTGCGAAATAAAACAGGGACTCGCCTTGTCCAACGAAAAACAAACATATATTGACGTTTTGGGGCCGCTACGGAACCCTTCTTCACAATGCAAAGGGTGCAAGAGGGCCTGGCTGTGTGTTGGGGGTCGCAGAATGCTCATGTGTATCTCATGAACAGACCACGATGCCGCGTCTCGTAGAGGGGGGGTCATCAAGTCGTACCGCTTGGTCCATAGCACACGTCATTTTCTCGATGTTGGGTCGGTAACCGACGTTGAAGTTCAGGCCACGGCTGAGGAGACGTACTTCTGGGGGGGGCCGAGTTTGTGCGATGAGATGTTGCGTATGCCCAGCATACCGGAGTGTTTCACAGCTCCGACGTTCCAGTAGGGAGAACTTGGCGTCATGGGATTCCGTCCTAATTTCGCAAGTCCTGTAGGCGACGCTATTTGCGTGTAGCAGCGCATCATGAAAATCAATCGGCAGGGGAAATTCGAAGCGGTGTTGGGCAATGAAAACGTCGTTTTCGAGCCGCCTGATCGTCGATTTCGTCTCTAAAATGCGGGTGTGTAGCAGCCGGTGCTCAGCTTGGGCTATTCTTCTGTTTATGGAGTATGTTGTCACCAGCTGTGGATTTCCCCATCGAAGCTATCACTACATAAGCTATGTGTATGTCGAACTCCTTTGAAGCGCAATGAAAGGAACAGACTGCAGGATATCCATAGTATAAGGCCATCCACACGACAGTTTACGTGATACAAGAGACAGAGTACTCAGGAGGCCATTGTTCACAGGATTATCCGTAGTGGAAATATGTCCATATCCTTTGGGTGTCCGGAGGGCCCACGATGCGGCAGTAGGTCTCGGCGACACATGAAGCATTCTTAGCCAGCGCCGTAACTGCGACTAGATCTATTCCCCGTTCTCCTATTGAGACCAACATAAAGCATTCATTCCCTGGAGAATCCAGGTGCCACATCACATTTAAACAATCGAATGTGACGTATTTTTTCCCTAAATCTTCCTAAAGCCTATCGATCTTTGATAGCATGGTGTCGTTCTTCTCTCCTGATTTACTTATATTTCGTTAGTACTTTTCCAAGCGAAAGATGTTATGAGATAACAACAGTAGCTGCTTTTGGTGGCCTAGGTGTCCACCGCCACCGTTGGTGTCCGTAACGCTATCGGACAAAAAAATTGGCGAAGCTTGCACTAAACCGCGTTAGGCTTGAAACAGTGCTACTGGACGATTCTGAAGTCTGATCTCTTTCGATTCTAGGTTGTTTATAGGGCTCATATACGTGATGCAGGTTGTTTCGAGGATGCTTCTAGGTCGTTGCTAGGCTTCAATTAGGTGATGAAAGGTTATTTATATGTTGATTCTTAGCGCAGAGAAGTTTGAGTTAAACCACAGACAGTCACATACACGGTGTACACGGCGACGCGTTTTTGAACTTTTGTATACTCATTAGAGAATATTTATTATGCTTCTATGTTCATTATGTATATTCTTTGCATATTCTTATGTTGAAAGTGTATAGCGACGCGTTTCAAACTTTGTATATGAATGAGTTCGACGGTTCAGATACAAGTGTTTTTAAAATTATGTCTATTTTACTGCTTTTTTTTCTTTTTCCTGAAAGCTGCAGAAACACGTTTCTTTGGATTAGTTAATGTTCAGCCATGTCTTTATGCACATAGTTTTTTTTTCTCTGTACATGAACGTGTTTATGCATTGTACTTTTGATTTTGGCCCGTCTACTGTTTATCGACTAAAAGGGAGACAGACCTCGTCAAGCCGTAATGTGGCTTTTTGTCTGTGTTCCTGTTATCTGTACCATGTATAGTCGCGAAAACAATTAAAGTTCAGTTCAGTTCTACAATATGTAGCGGACAAACGGAGAAAAGATGCCGCCCTACGTGTGCGACCGTTCTATTTACTTCCTCTTCCTCCGCGACTCTGGTTTGCCTTTCGCGGGATTTCCTCACCCTCGGCGACGCTGCATGTTTCCGGTGCGTCTCTTTAGGAGCGAAGCTCAGGCCCGCACCCTGCTGGCGCCGCCGTCGAAGCTCCCCGCCGCACCACGCTCGCACCCCTCTCCCGCCTTGTCTCCCTCTTTCTTCGTCTCTGCCCTCTCCCCTCAAACCGGCGAACGCGCGTTCTCGCCACCGAGCGCAGCAGACGCTCTCCGCGCGTGCGGCGCAAAAAAAAAACACTTCGCGTTAATAAACGACAGCAAAATTCCCACTTGATATTAGTTAGGGCTGCTCACAGAACCATGGATAGTCAATGAAACGCCGCGCGCGGCGTTCCGTCGCCGCCGTCGAAGCTCCCCGCCGCATCACCGCTCACACCCCTCTCCCACCTGTCGTCCTCTCCCTGCGCAGCGCGCGCCGCACACTCACTCGCTCAGTCGTTCCCGCCACCGAGCGCAGCAGACGCTCTCCCTACCAGCTCCCCACCCTACCGCCTTCATGAAAGCCGTGCAGCGAGATAAGGCGCATAGTCGTTTGCGTCCCATTTCTAAGGAGCTTCGCTCATAGGTTGTATTCGTACACGGAAAGCTTTTTTACCAGTGTGGACGCGGGAAAACGCCTCCTTATTCGATGCGCTCGAGTAGGTGGGCTTCGAGGAAATACGACCTGCTGCCGAATAGTCCATGGATGATGACCACAGGTCCTTTAATCCGTGACATCACCCAAAGACTACTGTTCCTTTGTGTCGACTGTGAGAAAGTGCCAATTTTCACGAATCAAACATAAACAACGCCTCTCAAACGAGATAGTCTTTTTAAAGCACCCATCAGAATCTTGATTAATTGATTAATCGATTATAACATCACATCGAAAACAATTAATCGATCAACGGCTAAATCGACAAACGATTAACGATTAATCGATTAGAAATTTTAATCGACCATGCCTAGCGTTGAGGGCACCTCACTACTCCTCCAACTTACGATGCGACTGTGCTGCGGATTCCGCGGAGGGCCGGCGTTTTATAGCAAAGCTGTGCATGGGTCTCGATGTAATTTATAAATGAAATGGCAAAAAAACACACAAAATAAATGTAGACTGTGCAGCTGGCGGATAGCATTAACGCAAGTGCAAAAATATAGGCACGCAAGAAAAAAAAAAACGGAAGCGGCGCAGCTGGCGCATTGCGCTTATACAGACACAAATTTACCGACGATTGCGGTACTGCCTAATACGATTTCTGAGAACACCTTCATGTTGGGGAAACGCCAACTGTGTTTTAACTTTTGGCTTTTCGCAGCTGTAGCAATGTAACATTCGTCACATATTGCAACAGATACTGTCAACGCTCGAATTTTACGCACACCACTCTGTGCATTGCAGGCGTCGTGAACCAAGCTAAACGCCGACAGCCCCGTTAAGACAAGCGAAGCCAGCCTCAGTGCACGTGCCAGCCTGACTTGCGCACGAGCGGCGACGGAGGGGCCAGCACACGTGACGGAGGAAGAAAGCGAGATTAGAGGCCAGTGGCTCGTGCGAAAGCAAGAGATGCGTCGAAACACCACAAGTGCGAGGGAGAACATTACTGTCTGCAGTCGCTCACACTGGAGAAACTGGACAGGCGTCTACAACAGAAAGGCGAACAAGTTTCTCTGGTTATCCGTATTGATGCGAATGCTGCGGCCCTATTAATTTATTTGCACTGCCTTTCTGATGCAGCCTGAAACTGCGTTCGTTTTAGGGGCGAAGCTCCTTAAAGCGGCACCCGTTCGTCCCTCGTCGTAGTCGTAGTCGTAGTGCGTAACCAGTCTTACGCTTTGACCTCCAAGGTGGTGCCGGTGGGAGATTTCTCCTGTGCGTTGTTGAACAATAAAAGATTCGCAGCGTGCGCGTTAACTAAAAGCCGAATTCTTCTGTCTCTCATTCCCCATTAGCAGCCATTGGCATTTCTCCTGTGCGTGATTAAACAATAAAAATTTTGTTCAAAACGCCGTTGATTGATGAAATAAACCAACGAAAGACGCCAGATGTTTTTCTAAAAGCAAAACGAAAAGACGCCAGATGTTTCTAAAGCAAAACGAAAAGACGCCAGCTGTTTCACGAAAGACGCCAGGTGTTTTCTAAAGCAATGGTTTTATAATCAAAACCATATCGCGATACAGGTTTGTAGTTGACGATGCTCGTTGCCGTCGGTGTGTGCTCGTATGGATAAGGATGCCGCTGCAACCAGTGCAAGAACCACTTAGCTTACATTTCACCGACCACAAAGCGGTCATAATGAAAGGACAACGGCAACCAGCAATAAAAGTTTGATAAAACATTTAATCAATCGTTTCACGTCATTTTTATCGGGCGAATTAACGGAAGAAATTTCACGGTTTAACCGATGATTACTTCCAGGAGCTTCGCCCAATCTCATCATCATTCACCTCGTGGATCTGCCGTCAATTTTTTTCTTTCGGATACCTTGGCATCGATCGGATGTTGAAATATTTACATACTTCTCTTGGTCTTGGTGGTCTAGTGGTTATATTTTTCGAAAAATGCCAGGTCTGCGCTGAAAGCACAGTGCAGTCACAGCGCAAGCTGACAGAGCGGCATTTGTAGAATCCATTGCAAACTCCCTTGGGGCTACTAAAACAAGTAGGCTTGCAAGGTACCCACTACTCTGTATATCATAATTTTTGTCAAGTTGAGTAGCACCCACTACGCCATTATTCTTCATTCTGCGGAGAAGCGAGGTACCCTCTACTCATTTGCAAGGCGTTATGTGCGCTTCATCGATGGGGTGGCTGAAGACGATGAAGAATTATGGCTGAGGCCTTTGTAATGGGCTGGAAGCATTCAGCGACCCACTCGCTACCCAATTCATATTGTGTGACGCCTGTTTACGAAATTCACATTGTGTGACACCTCGTTGTTATTTTACTCTTCTATCACGCTATTTTGCATGTGCTAACATGTTTCCTGCCCGACATAACACGTTTATAAGGTCTTTATGCGCAGGAGTTTCGAGCACCGGCATGGCTCTGTGGCAGAATACTGGGCTGCAACGGAGAGGGCCCAGGTTCTAACCCCATTCAATCCATGATATTGTTTGTTATTTCATTTTTTGTTCTTATTTCGAGTGATTGCGGTTGCGGACACTGGCGGCAGCGGCGGACAACTACGGTGCCAAAAACGGCGTTTGTGATCTCGTAACAGCTTTCGCTGTGAAACGTCATAGCATTTGCCACACACATCTCCTGTTGGTGCTCTCTCCTGGCGTTTTGCTGCTGCTGTTGCAACCAGTACGAAAGAGGAATTGCACTTCGTTTCTACACTGTGGAATTCGCGTAAACTACCTTAACGTCATCTGTTCTGTGTCAAAGCTTGTCGCAGCATTTCTTGCAAGCACGCGAAGCTCTTGTTTTGGGTCAGTGTACCGTCTGATCATCGTGTCGGCACTCCATTACTCACCGAGCCACACCACTGTTCTTCGAGTATGTGGATATATTTTAACTTTATGTCTGCGTCGTGACATGCAGCTTTCGTGGAAATTTTACATAATGGTGGGGAAAAAAGGCCTGTTTAGGACAACGTGTAATGTCGACATCGAGCATCACCCATGTCTGTAAAATTGAGACTTTTCAAACACAGACTACGGAACGCGTGTTTTGATGATCGTGAGATGGGCTATTCGTTAGGAAGCCACAGACGCTTACTAACGCTACTAGGTACCGTACTCACGGATTCAAAAAGTACAATTTAGGAATAAGTAACGATATACTTTCTCCTCCACCGTCTGCAGTTCGGGTCGTGCCGGCGCAATTTCGACTCGAACACGTAGATCAGAGCCAACAGAACTAGACGAGAGTCGTTGTGACTTGACGTGGTTGTCTCCAGCAGTTGTTCATACCAGTCACTATACTAAAAATTTTGCTGTCGCATTCCAATCCGTGAGTACAGTACACAGCCGACGCTCCGTTGATGCCACCTGAAAGAAAGTTCCAGGGAACTGTGCCCTTACGCACCGCTTCGAGAACTCTCAATGAAGATGCTGCGTGTAGTCTTGTATTCAGTCGTGTGGTTGTACACGAAGTATCGAAAGATCCAGCGTGCATCACATGTGCCAGTATGAGAACGTAAACTGTGGTTTAGACGTACAGTCCTAACGAAAAGTTCGCAGGCTATATACGCTTCCATAGAAATACATGAGATAGTGGGCTGCGATCTTTTGACCCCCCCCCCCCCCCCCCCCTGTGCATGCCTAATGTTTTGTATGAGGTGTATTGCGGGCACCTTAAACGTATGATCAAAATTTATTCATCATAAATAGTCGAATAAAACACATTTTTTTCCTTCCATGTCGCCCACGTTTTGAAATAATCAAATGCTGTTCAGAGCGCATTATATTGGGATGGCCGTTCCTTCTTCTGAACAGCACAATATTAAACACTGCGCAAGTAGGACAAAGACAATGACCGCTGCATTTAGTTCTATATTCTGTGGTTCATTTCATTTGCTTTGTGCGCACCGTTTGGCATTCTGGAAGTTCCAAGTTGTCAAGTGGCGTCGCCTGCGTTATGGCTCCACTCTTGTTGTTAGATATAGCGCGCATGAGAGTTGGTTGAATCAGATTCTCATGCCGCTATTGTACATTATTAAAGTGGCTGTCTAGGCTGGTTGATTGTGCATACTTAAGGTTAACAGCGCGAAAATCGTCTTCTTCGTCTTTTTCTTCTTTTTCTTGTCCGCCGTGTGTTATCTTCACGCTGTTAACCTTAAGCTATTGTACAAGCAGGATTACGGAGCAACTCGCCCCGCAACACCGTAATGCAAGAAAAAAAGGCGATGCTTGCACTAAGCCGCGCAAGGCTTGAAAAAGCGAAAGGACGATTCTGCAGACCAATCTGGTTGTTTCTAGACCTTAGCTGGGAGATGCATGTTGTTTCTAGGTTGCTTCTAGGTCATTGGTAGGCTATAGCTAGGTGATGCTCGGTGGTTTCTACCTGCATTCTCAGTGCAGATAGGTTCGAGTTAAACCAGACAGTCACAGACACGACACGGTTGTCCGAGCGGCGTAGATTGAACCTGACGCTGAAACCAAGCCTTCGCACCTCTCAAAGACCTGCGGGCACGCGACCGCGTCCGGGTTTTCTCTCAGCCGCTGTAGCATTCGCCGTCCTCTTGTATTCTATTGTACGTGATCGAGGTCTTCGGCTCGCCGCTGTGTCTTCGCAGCCATTTGTTGGGCTAACTTTTGCGTTCGTCATTTTTAGTAGATCAGTGGTTAGTAGTACGATCTATCCAATTTCTATCGCACCTACCCGTTTATGATGCTGATAGTTTATTTTGGTTCGCCGGACAAAGACCGATTTGTTCAACAGCTTCGCTGTGAAAAATGTCACTTCAACCCACTGGCGTAGCCAGGAGGTGCGGGTTTACCTACATCCGCCCTCTAATGAAGTTTTTCTTATGTGCATATGTGCAACAGGTACACATACATAAGCCCGAATAAACATTAAAAACCTCGCGAAAAAGATTTCTGGCTACGCTAATGATTCGAACCACTCAATTTTTCTCAGCACTCTTAGGAAATACTGTCTGGTATTTTTTTTCTGTTAGTTACTGAAACACTACACGAAAAACAGGCACTCATCCTTCGCGCGGTGCCGTCACGTGCATGCGCAATTTCACACAAATTGCGCGAAAGAGCGTCTACTTTTCATTGCACTGTATACCATCGACCACCGTAAAACATAGATAACGTACTGGAACAATACTGTGTGCTCGGTAAACAAACTTCGCAGACGCAAAGTCGTGTTTTCGTCGCTAGGAATGAAGTGGCTGCTGAGGAAACGTCGATATTAGAGAGTTTTAGTTTGGCGTTTTTACGCTCCGCTCAGCAGCTAAGCGGAGCGGAAACGCGAGTGCGCATGCGCCTTCCGCTACGGCCGTAAGCGGGTTAGCGGAGCGAGGCCCACGCTCCGCTTACGGGCTGCCTAAGCGGAGCGCGGAGCGTCGCTGCCGTTTTCGCAAGCGGAAGGGGGGATCTGGAACGCAACCTTGCTTGCTTTCGGGTGGCTATTATCAAGTCGGTGCTTGCTTCTCTGTAAAGAAAATATACACCGCCAACATATTTAAAGCGCAGTTCTAAATGCGTCGTGAACAAATAAATTCATATGTTCTCATTTGGGTTTGTAAATGCGACTAAATGTTTTCTCTTTTTTCTTTAGCGACGCTGAACATCACCAGAGGGCGCCGTAACTGCTAAGGATCCGCTACGCTAGTCCCGCTGCCGACAACGCACAACTAAAACCGCACAACTGCCGCGAGGCTTGACTCTGTCCTTATCGAGAATAAGTCAATAAAGGAAAGAAACGATGCTCTGACCTCATAGACCAACAAACTGACAAAGCAAGTTGAACAGATGGAGCAATACTCTCGTCTTAACAATGTAGGAAATAAGGGGATTTCTAAACGCTGAAGATGAGAACTTGGTCGAAGTGCCGTGTAGAATTTATAACGGAAGTGAAATGTCAAGTTCAGCCATCAGATATTGACACTGTCCACAGGATTCACGCCAAATAACCCGAAAGCGAATAGCATCGTAGCTCCGTTCCTTTCCCGTGACAAAAAGAATGAACTTCAAATGAAAGTGCCTAAAGCTAGGCGCACAGCTGAGGAGCTTGGTTTATGCAAAGAGCCATTCAACTCTACTTCAATTACCATATAGGTCCCCATGACACAGCCATTTTCTCTGCTGCACTGAAGCTTACAAAAGCGAATGAATGGAAATTTTTGTCGACGGATCAATCAGTGATAAGAGCCCGTCGAAATGCATCAAGTGCAGTACACAAGTTGGAGGAAGGCCGTCGTATAATTACAGAGGGTCATAATGATTAATTATCCTCACTGGTCGACATGTCCATTATTTTCATTTAAATACCAAATTCGGCATTCTGCAGACTTCTATTTCTTGCAGTTAAATATTTGTGGTCTCCAATGTCAATATGATGAATTTTTCCATGTATGTGTCACCTTGCAACCTTGATTAGACATTATTGGTTTATCAGAAACTTGGCACAAAGATTACTCATGTGTTAACTACAATATCGCAGGTTGCAACATTGAATTAGAAAGTCGGCAATCCACAACAGGGGCCTGTTTTGCATAAAGGGGTAGCTCTGTATGTTAAAGACAGCATCAAGTATAAAATACGACAGCACCTATGTTTCACAAGTGAGTGGTGTCATAGAAATTCTTCCTATTGCCACATCAATTCGTTCTGTACCGCATAAAACAAAAACCACGCTTATAGGAGTAGTGCACAGATCCCCTCAGAATCAGAGGGGAGATTTCCTGTAAGCACTACAATTGTTTCTCACAAAACATCTAACCAATGAAACCAACATTTTTATCACAGGTGACCTCAATATTGATACCTCTGACAAAAACAGCATAACTGGCGAGTACTTCAACCTTTTGGCGTCTCATGGTTTAACCGAACTAATAAATACGCTGACTCGATACAGTGGTAACAAGCACACAACATTATACCACACAGTAACAAATTATCCATGCTCTGCCTTTACAAATGGTACAATATCTGCTGATATAACAGAACATATGCCTATCTTTACTGCGTCCACTTTATCATTCCCTGCTAAGAAAGACAAATATGTCCGTAAGTATATGACTACAAAGCCATAACATCCAAATTAGGTTTAGAAACAGGGTAAAGTGTTTATAGTGTCAGTACTACTGTCGAAAAGCTTGATGGTTTTGTAAATACATTTCAGGGCCACATGAGCTGCTCTTGCACTACGGTATCCGGCAGTACAAAATGTCTAAAGAGAAAGCCGTGGATTGCACAAGGCCTACAAAAGTCGTTAAATCATAAGAACAATCCACATAAGAAACTTAAGTTATATCCTTATGGAATAGACTTGGAAATGAGATATATAACGCATAGAAAATGTCTAGAAAAGTTATTGCATGTTTCGAAGGCCGATTGTTATTATTCACAATAATCCGTGCCGCTAATAATACTGCTAAACATGGAAAGTTCTGAACTCCGCAGTTAATAATGCGGCACACCAAAGTAAAGCGATAGCTATTAGTGATGGTAGCACTGTCATAATGGAACCATATGCGCTGGCAGAAATATTTAACAGTTACTTCGCTGATGTTATTACCGAGCTTACCTGAAAACAACAACCTGCAAACTTTCAAGAGACTGGTGATTCACCTATAATAAAGCATCACCATAGCTCCTTTTATCTGGCACCTAGTTATCCTACTAAGGTCCGTAGCGCTGTTCTGTCGTTAAACAACGCAAATTTTGTAGGACATGACTTACCTGTGCCGTCTTGAAACAATCAATGAATATTATTGCAGAACCCTAAGCCGATATAGCAAACACAGCGTTTTCATCTGATGTCGTTCCGACAGCTTTGAAAGTTGGCCAAGTAATACAGGTATTTTAAAAAAAAACTACTCGTCGAAAATTACTAGCCGAAAATTACCGCTCCGTTATTTTGATTTCACCTCTGTCTAAGGCTATACAGAAACTACTTCTCAGCGAATGACATTTTATTGTGAAAACAACATGCTTTTATCAAGCGCAGAATATGGCTACCTGAAAAGGAAAAGTACAGAACTAGCCTTGATGACCTTAAGGAAACAATTAGAGAATATAGTGAAAATAAACTTCTCACCACGGGCATATAGATTGAGTTAACAAAAGCATTCGGTATCATTAATTAAAAGAAACTGCTGTAAAAACTAGAGGGCTACAGTATTCGTGGCACTATTAACAAGTTAATGGAAAGATATCTTACGAAAAGGCAACAGTATGTGTGCATCATTGCACGAAGTTCTCATAAAAAACCCATTAGTACAGGTGTCCCCCAGGGGTCAATATGAGATCCTTTCTTGTTCATTACATTCAGAAATGATCTCCCATCGTACATAATGGAAGAATGTGTCTTATACGCGGATGACACAAATTTGTTCATAGCCGCTTAGACTGAGAAAAATTTATACCAGAAAGCTAATCACACTCTCAACAGCCTTTCTTACTGGTTACAAGTAATTGAAATAATTTCAAATCTCACTAAAAGATTTTATAATTTTCTCTGCTAAAAACATGCCACGTAGTAAGGGCTGAAAGTTGCTTTTTAATGGAGTTGTTCTAGAAAGGTTAGTCAAACAAAATTCTTAGGATTAGTGCAAGGTGAACATCTGACGTGGAACAATCATGTGCATGATGTAACTAGAAAAAATCGGCAGATCACACGTAGCTTCGGAATCGATCTTGTGCGAAGCATGCGGAGGGGAGGTGACTGTGTTGTAATTTTATTGCTGAGCGAAACGTTACGAAATGACGCTAAAGATATGTACAAATGTTGTACCCACAGACATGTATGTTGAACAGTCGCATATGTTTTATATAACCAGTTGTTTACAGTTGCGTAACGATGCCAAGAGCAACATTGGAATAACCAACACCAGAAGCGGTAACCTGAAATGTAGCGCTTGTGCTCGCGAGGATGGTAGCCCTGGCTAGTGCTACGTAGACCAACTTCAGTGGATGGCGCTTAAGTGCAATTGACTCTAACCCGACGTGACGCCTGTATCATTGGAGTACATATGTAATGTTTATAAAATTAGATGGGCAGCACTGCGACCGCACTTGAAGTTTCACCAACATTACGCCAGTATAGGGTCTCTTCCCAAAGAAGTTCCGAGACCTGGCGTGGCTCTGTGGTAGAATACTTGATTGCCAAGCAGAATACTTGGGTTCGATTCCTGCTGGGACCATGACCTATATTCTTTGCATTAGTCTGGTCAAATCTGCCAATGTCGGTTTTTCTTAACGCCCTCGCATTTAATTACCAATGTCTGTTCTCGCCGTTCCTCCGTAGCTATTAAATGGCAAACACCTGTGGCACACACGGCATGCCTGTGGCACATACCCGCCCGAGGTATACGGGCACGTGCCACACGTGCCTGGCGGAAAGGGTTTGACGACGAACGCGACGGGATTGTGACTCTAGAAGAACTTGTTTTTGGGCGAGTTGGTGACTAAGTTTGCTGAACATTTTGTACGTGGCGCAAAGCTGGAAACATGAAAATGGGGCCGGAGGAAAGAAAGAGACAGAGGAGCTCCTCTGTCTCTTTCTTTCCTCCGCCCCATTTTCATGTTTCCCAGCTTTGCGCCACGTACAAAATGTTCGGATTGTGACTTTATTCATGTCATGACCAGCGAGTCATATTCGTCAAACCATCTTACCCTCCCATACTAATTTTGGTTTACCCCAAGTTAAGGCGGTGAACACAAGAGCACCCGGACGTAGGCGCCTCGATAGATAGATACGTAGTGAAAGTGTCGTGGCGACTGCCAAAAGCGCTCGTACGAACCTTACCGCTGTGGAGCGCGCGGAGATCAAGCACCTCCAGTCGCATAATTCAATCGTTATCCTTTCTGCTGACAATGTACACAACAGGATGTTTCTTGACCGATAGGATTATGAGTTGAAATTGTACATCCGTTGCACTTTGTGGAGCTGAAGCGTGATCCGACAACCAAGTCAGAACGACAGCTGGTGGAACAATTACACCCACTACGAAACAGAAGGCACCTAGATCAAACGTGACACCACCGACTGTTTTCTTCGGACGGGGCCGCTCCGACGGTCTATGGGCTGGCCAAGGTGCACACAGAGGGCTGACCTCTCTGTCTTACTGCGTCGTTTAGTGGGTTACCAACCAACAACCTGTCGAAGTTTTTGGTTGGACTGCTGAGAACACCAGGCCAGTTCAAAACTTTCGTGAATTTGCTACTGACGCGCTTACGCAGCACCGCGATGATGACGATATGATTGTGTCTTTTGATGTCCCTGTCCTCCTGGCCATTGAGGTGGCAGAGGCCCTTTTGAAAGAAATTTGGACGTTAGAAAGCCGTACGTCAATGTCGGTGGAAGACATCGTAACCAAACCTATTTCAGTTTTCCAGAAATGTGTTTCGTTGGGCTAGTTGGTTGCACATCGTAAAAGGTAAAAACAGCGCAAAATAGACAAGACGAACAGCGCTCGTCCTGTGTGATCCTTCGTTCGTCTTGTCTATTTTGCGCTGTTTTTACCTTTTACTATTTGAGTTTCAACCAGATGATCCGTCATCAAATTGAAAGGTGCCCTACATGAAGTCCTCTTCCGTTGCCGTGACAAAGTCAATGGGGGGAGGACGTCGAAACACGTGTGTTGAACTCACTACTCTTTCCAGTGAAAATGTTTCGTATGTACGTAGATGGCCTATTTGTAACCCTGAAAAGGGTAAATTTGCACGCGTTCTACGCGGCGCTCAACAGCGTCCACCACGCCATTCAGTTTACGTAGAAAGCTGAGAAAGAATGTCTTGGATTTTTTTTTATGTGCTCGCACAAAGGGCTGATAATGGCTGTGTGGAAACGGCAATGCACCGGAAGCAATGTGACCCAGGGCATTTTTTGCCATTGCGCTGACATAACCTTAATTGACACAAACGGTCTGTCGTGAGGTCTTTCCAGTCAAATTTTGATTGCGGTGTGCTCTAGTCAGCAGTTGTGGCTATATGAAGTGCAAAACATGGTTGGTGCACTGGACCTTATTATTCTAGGACGATTATAAACGACACCCAAATGCATGCGAAGAGGAACAGGGAGTGTACCACGACTATAGACGACGTCCCTTGTGTTCGTGCCTTTTGTTCTAAGTGTATCAGACTTGGTTCGAAGAGTTTTGCGTCCGCTGCGCACACAAACTGTTTTAAACGCCATTACACCTGGGACGTGCCCAAAAATATTTTGCGAAAAAGCCCCTGTTAACGTGTCGCCATTCTTGGAGTTGCTTTTGTACTATTTACGGTGTACTTTTGTTTCTTAGGAAGGTAGCTCGTTCCTCAAACGATCGGGTATACGTATATGGTCGTCTGTCGCACCTATCCTTAGTGAAAAAGCCTCTCTGGTGTTTCTAATTAAGTTTTTAGGTATATGGATGATTTTCTTATATTAACACAGCGTAGGGACTCGTCCAGAGAAGTGGCCAACGTGACAACGGTTTTCAGGGAAAATAGCATGGGCTTTTGCTTCACCTCAGAGCTGCCCTCCAACCAAGAATTGCAGTTTCTAGATTTACAACTGGTTTTTAATAATGATCATGTTTGCTGCGGTTACCACCCAAGACGTGTCAAACCAGTGCTAGACTACAGGTCGAGCCATTCAAAATTAGTTAAGAGGGGCATCATGAAATCATGTTTCGTAGCAGCTTTGCCGAAATCGTCTGTGCATCTCATTAGTGAATGTCTCAGAAGTCAAATAGTGAAATTTCAGGAATCTAGCTACCCCCAATAGTTAATGAATTCAGTGTGCAACAGTTTAATCAATTATGTCAAGAGGAGGGAAAAGAGGCGCACAGCGCAAGAAGCCACTTCAAAAAACCGCAAGATAGCTTTCATTCCCTACGTGCACGGCCTGGCACACAACTTGAAGCATATTTAAAGCAGATATAGCGTGGACAAGAAGTTCACAGCGAAAAGCAAGCTGCCACGTATGTGCCCTAGAGTTAATAACACGAAGGAGTTAATTGTCTCTCAATGAAACATCAGAAAGCTAACCCGTATGTGGAATGTGTCTTGAAAGTTGATTATATGATTCCGATTTCTTGCGGTAAGGTATACATTGGTGAATCTGGTAGTTCCGTAAATGAACGTCTTATGGGACACTACGCATCCTTGAAAGCTTCAGTCCATTCTCATCTCGCATTGCATTGCCACAAATATGGATTTTTTCCTGCGTTGCATTAAACCGAGATACTGTTTAGGCATAACGATTAGGCATCACGTGAAATATTGGAGGCACTTTAAATTAGAAAAAGGGGCCCTGACTGTGTTGATCAGCCATCAATCACGTTACACAATGAGGAGTATAATTTTCTTGATAAATGCAGATTGTTACATTCACTATGCTGTTGTCTTCGTCCTGGTTCGGGGGGGGCAGCTAGGCCTCTTGTTCGACTACACATGTGCAATTCGTTCTGTTGTGCTTTTAAATGTTATTCTGTTCAATAAAAATTCAGTTGGGAGTTTAGCGCTGTCCTGTCAAATTCTTTGTTCTTCTGACCTCGTTTTATGTGTGCTTAAAAAGCTTATGCTTTAAACATGAATGATAAAGAGCATCAGCCACGTTTCATATATTCTCACAAAACTCGCTTCCTACATTGTGACGGTCGAAAGATCAGTTGCCGGCCATTTTTCAGGCAAATCATATATATACAGCGTCGCATGCTCGCAGTGGTGTTGGTGGTGGAGGTACGTGATAAAAAATAGGTCCAAGTCACGTTTCGGCGTAAGGCACTGGGGTCTTGGGCCACGTTCACATGGCGAACGAAGGTGCCGATGACAAAAATTGTTTGTAAACTGCTCCTATGCAAAATAGGTAGCGCATTTACATACTCATCACGAAAAGCAAAATAAATTGATTTAGATGCTTTCGATAATTCGGCATTCGGTTCACTCGGACATTTTTTACCGGTTTCGTGAAATCCGAGTTAACGAGCTTTTACTCCATATGAATGTCACGTAGTGCGAGGAGTGTCCTTAACGCATGCAACATTGCGCGGCAGAAGCGCAGAATAGCACCAGGCATGAAAACATGTTAATAGCATGTTAATTAAGACGTTAGATTAAAGGTGTACTCACTACAAAGCAAATTCTAACAAGTAACCAGGAGTTTCACCAACGTGTGAAGCTGCGCAAGTGCACCAGACCGGCACTGACGCCTCAATACGTAATACAACCGTGGCGTCCTTAAGTCGAGTAATTCTCAGAGCACTGGTAAGTCAGTAGCTAGTTTTTCGCAGCGGAAAGCTAACAGGGTTCTTTATGCATTCACTTAAGACAAGTCGAAGGCGAAAGGCATCTTCTTGTGTTTCATCTCAGTCGACTTATTGATCCTCCTCCGCCCTCCGACGAAGGCCTTCTGCATTTAATGTGCCTTTGGATTACCTCGAAGGCATCGTGAGCTTTCTGCATGTCACTCATTTTGCACTGCCTATGTGGCCGACCACCTTTGATCAAGCGACAATCTAATGAAGTCACGTCATCAGACGTTATGATGATGTCACAAACTTTGGTGATATGTGACGGGCATATGACGTCATACGGTGACGTCATCGCGAGATGATTATTAGTTGAATCACTCGTGTCGACGCCGATGCCGCATGATGTCGACCGTAGTTCTTCTTGTTTTATGACGCATCCAAGGCTTTCGCCTTAATAAAGACTTAAAGACCGCATTTAACAAGACCGCAGTCCTTCGCCCATGCGGTACACGTTTATTGCCGCCCAGTAATGGAGTCTGCTCAAAACTACAAGCATGCACAGACGGTCAGTAGAGGAGCAAGGCAGATTCCAATGCTGTAACCCTGTTTCTTGCAGCTTTTAGTGCAAGCAGTGGTGTCCGGGCATCCACTGCCAGTTCCTGCAAAAGAATAAGCACACTGTTTCTGAGCACGTTCAATACAGCATACTGAACTTGAATCGTGGTGCGCAAATAAGTCTACTACTAGAAGAAAAAAAAACACAACAGTCGTAACCGGGAATGAGCGGCATGATATAACGTAAGCGCCTCGGATAAAAAGAAAGAAAAGTTCCCAATTACAATCAGGAATAAGGCTTATGCCGTAGGGCATACCGGCGCCAATGAAGAAATATAAGGCTTCAATGACATTCACAAACATTATAAATAAGCTTGAATCGTTTGAAATAATTGAAAATGATTCCGCAGCGGGAGATAATTTCTACTCCTCAAATTTATGTACTGTACAGAACTACCGTGTGATTGTCCAGAGCCACAGAAACTGTGTAGCACAGCGGCGCTCGCTTGTTAGCTTTCGCATAAAAATGTGGGAGTGTTAGCCCGCTTGAGACAAGTTGACAAGAGCGATGAGTTTTAAAGATTGTTCTCGCTCAATCTGTTTTGAGTTGATAATGCGCACTTGGGCGCTTATAATTTCATGTAATAGCATAGGTAGAGCTATGTTTGGATACGCAAGGAAGCAAACCAGAATATTATAAGACTGTTTTGGTTCTAAACGAACTCTGACAATGGATTCGGTGTGACGGGGCGCGGATTACATGTGGCACACAATGTGCACCCTTGAGCAGAGTTTTATAGGGAGTGATATGAAACATACTTTAGTATTACAAATTCAAAATCAGGTTTGACCTGACCACAAAGTCACAAATTATAATCGCACTGTTGGAAGAAGACATTTCAAGGAGTAAGATGAGATGCTTCTTGTCGTAAGTTGGGAAATTGTGGTTAGAAACAGTATCAACAAAAGTAGAATTAGCAGATGTCAAGTACATTACCTTATCATGAACACGCGAAATTAGGAATTTATGGTGTTCTAATAACAGTGTTCACCTTAGTAGTTTTTCTTACTCAATTCCACTGTAAAAATACACAAAAATACGAAGTCGCTAGCATGGTGATTAACGCAGCGGCACACTATCTCGGTCGTACACCTGAAACTTTGCTTGTCTCAGCTTTCTAATAATGCGCTAAGAAGAAGATTTTCATGCTTACCGCCACTTCCTCCTCCGCCTCCTCCTCCTTCCGTTCTCTCCTCAACTGCAGTGGCAACTGCCAGAAACACTGCAGACAAAACTAGTAAGATATAATACTCAAGGCGCGTTGTTGGGCTAGTTGGTTATGATCCATGAGACTGTTTGGCGTAGCGCACACCCACAGGACAAAGAAGGACACACACACACACACAGCGCTATGTGTGTGTGTGTGTCCTTCTTTGTCCTGTGGGTGTGCGCTACGCCAAACAGTCTCAAAGATATAATAGCTGGCACAGCGTAGACAAATTCAGCCACGAGAACTAATGACGGTGAGTGTTTACGCTGGTTGGTACTGCGCATTAAAATTCTTGAAGTTCACATTAGCATAGCAGCGCTGTATACACTCTGTCCCAATCTGTGCGCGCTTTCATTTTATACAAATGGGAGAAATCGAATGCGAGCTACATTTATTTGCAAGGAATATAAAATGGTTAAACGCAAACGGCCCAAAGTATAAGTTGAAAATGAAATGCCATAGTGCTAATAAAATAAAAACCCTTATGCAAAGTCAATAGCAGCTCTTCTAATAAAGTGAACAGTTGTAAAGTGAACTGCTGCGTTAGGTGGATCGGGAAAAAAAAGAAAACTAAAAGATCTGGCTGGTGCTCATGTGCCTATATTGAAAATGAGTGCGTTTTCACGCTACCAATTGCAGTTGCTACTTGCCAGCACTACTCACCTGCAAGAAGTGCAAAGAGCAAGATTGCCGAGGAACCCTTCATCGTGGAAATTCAAGGTTGTTTAGGTGCCTGCACACAACAAAAACACGCAGATTTACATATGTTTCTAGTCATTAAACGCCAGGCATGGAGGCTAAAAACAGGTCTCATTTTCCACTGACACCTCAAGTGAGAAAAGAACCTCTGCATTGCAATGAACGATTCTCATCTGTGCGTTGCGGTTGATAGTACTTCCAGCACAAGGAATCATGTTTGCCTCTCTAGGTCCTTGTTAAAATTGAAGGCTATCACAAATGTTCGTAAAATAGCGTTGTCACTATCAAAGCAAAGACATAAACCTTGTTCTGTGCTAAGAATCGTACCAGTGCCGTCTGCGCTATAGATCGATGCTTTGAAAGCTTGTTAATGAATTCTAATGTGCATTGGGCAAAGAGTGGTGCTTGATCACGTCAACCTTTCAGCCTTACATTGGTTCTCAGATCAACATGGCAGCCATGATGTTACTCGTTCCATAAGTTATACATGAGTGCATTATAGATATTTCTCGTTGAAGTCATGTTCTCATATGTATTTTAGGGTGCATGAATACTACAGGTCTAAGCAATAACACCAAAACATATTATCTTACACAGACAGGTAATAGAGCAAAAGTTTGTGCCATGAGGAACGATGTAAAGAAAGCATACCTGGATAGACTGATGGCAACAACAGTAGACAATCTTTACTGGAGCACGAATTGCAAGTCTGAGAAATCACGATGTCGGTTCCTGCTTAAATACCCATTTGAAAGGAAATTGGGACGCACGTGTGGAAGTTTGCGAAATTATAAATGTCAAAGTATTCTTAAATAAACAGGTGAATGCCTTTCTTATCAGGCAATTAAAACCAGAATATTAAAAATTTTGGGCAACAAGGATCGGTGAAGAAGGATGTGCAAAAAATAGGCAAGCCGGACATGGTTCTTTCCTGGAAATGGCAGATAACAATTTATACCCACGGCACGTGTACAGAGCGGTTTGAATTTTACTTTTATCGTGTTTTCAAAAAATTGGTGTCTCATGTCATCTGTGTATGAATCATTCAGTCAGAATTTATGACGACGAATGAACTCCGGTGATCTACACTTTCTTGTGTTAGCATAAAGGAAAAAGCACACTGTCAGTGAACGGTGACAGAAGGATGTTTTTCAATCTGACAAGAGAAGATGTCAGGCATCTATTACCATTATTTTATTTTTTATTCATCACATGTACGATCATCATACTTTTCTAAAATAGGTTTGCATAGAGTAAAATGCTGTCAATACATATAATTAAATATTTGCCTGCAGTGAATAAACAAATTGATTCGTAAATACGAACACAACGTTGGCAATATTAAATGATACCCATCGAAGATGCGGGCTGTCCCACACCAGAAAGCTTGACCAGCGACCTTGCTCATTTTATGCATACAGTTTGCAATGAAATTTTCCCATCCTTTATATTTCGTCACTTCTAAAAAGCCTATCAGCCAAGTAATGGTTACTCGCCCTGTGTGTTTTCCATTCTCGCTCGCTCGCATTAAGATGGAGTGACTATTTTCGCTTTCTGGTTCAAGTTTTTCAAAGTATATGGTATTCACACTTATTGAATGCGGTAATACCCGCGTGTCATGAGGCAAGTGATAAATTTTTCGCGCAACATCACAACTGCGCCATTCTGTGATGAATTCGAGCAGCATTATGTATGCTATGTGTCAGTGTGTTCCGTTACTTTGATTTCTTTTCCCGTGCCTTGACTTTAATTTCTTTTACCGCACACTGTCAAACAGCAGTGTGAATGCTTGGTTTTTTCTCTGCCAGCTCTTATATACGAGATAATATATAAAGCGTTGTCAAATTTTCATGCACCCGGGTAGCAGGGCCATAAATTTTTTTTCGTGGGGGGTGGGGGGGGAGGTGGGGGTCAAATTTCTTTATGAATATGCGCGCGTGCGTTTGTATGCGTGTGTGCATATGCACACATGAAAAACTGAAGAACTTCGGCGAGATACGCTAGGTATGCCCGCCCAACAGGTTTGGAATTATACGAAAAATTCAACTGAACATTGTGCAAATTAGGCACTTAAATATTTGCCGTTGCACTCTGTCGACTGGTTTATCTGTTTTATTGTATTTAATACAATATGAGCTAGTGCCTTATAGACAAACAGCTTCACCTTATAGCCTAGTTCAGAAACAATTCATAAAAATATAGGTAAAAATGGATCGGTGCGATGATCCAATCACCTGGCGACATCCACAGTTGCATACCCTGTGAAGCGCACACCATTGTGAAACACCCGGTTCAGAATCTGATCGAGAAACTACGAATTTTTATTATTATTATTATTATTTTTTTTGCTGGAATGCTTGTAAGGTTACTCACTTCACCAAAATGTGGTACCAACGTGGTCTAATGTTACAGTTGACAAGATGACCTTTTTAACGAACGTGCCACGACCGAAATGCTTTCCTGACAGAATGGTTGATTGTGCGTTACGCCAATTCATACGTGTTATTGAGGATGATGTGGATTCTCGTGAGGAAAACGGTTGCGTGAAATCTTGATTGGGTAAGGTCAGATAGAGCGAAAGCATAAGTCCATTTTTGTTGCGGAAACGTCTCTGGTAGTATTCCTTGCTGCGTTCTTTGTAATGTCGATAGATGCCGTTGATTTTAGTGCTAATGACAGCAGCTTTCTTTCTGTGTCGGCTATATGCAGGGTTTCCGTGATTTCGGATAAATTCGAAAGAATTCGATAAACATTCGCGGCTAAAAGCTTTTTACTATTCGGATTTATCCGATAAGCTCCGATTTTAAAAGGACATTTTCAATGTTCAAAGGACATTTTGAAAGCAGACAAACATGAATCAAAAGGATAAAAACCTCCATCGGCGGCATCAACCTCGTAAAGTACGCTTGCGTCTATTGCAACAAGCTTTAAGGTTGTAATACCAGCAAACGTGGGTGTTTTGTATTCAAGTATATCTGCTTGTATGTATATGTGTTTGCACGTTCAAACCTTCCAGAAATCTAAAGCAAACTTAGTATGTTCACATGTTTTCGTGTTCAGAGATAATTTCGTGTGAGATTTCGGAGTGTTGGGAATAATGATTAATAAGTCCTTTATTTTTCATCAAGAAGATGAAGGAGGCTGGGAGAAAAAGTTGAGAAACAGCTTGACTAGCTCCTGCACCTCCCAAAAGTACACGTTTGCGAGTTCACAGCAGTGTCCATCAGCAGCCTTATTAACTCGGTATTTGAACAGGAAGTGAGAAAAAAAATGAAAGTATAGAGGAACAGGGTTATCAGAAAAAATGTCATTCATTTTCATTGGAAATAAAATTAATAAAAAGACATTGAAATAACTTATAATGCAAAATTAAACCCCGACTTTTGGAGCATTGTTGATTTACGAGAAGTAAACACCGATAAACGCCGAATTTCTTCCAAAAATATAAACTCCGAAAAACACCCTCCGAATTTCTAGAAAAATAAACTCCGAAAACACGGAGCCTTAGCTGTATGACACAAGGGATCTTGTGGTGGCTTTGTTGTAACGGTGTTTGAATGGTATGCTGTAAATGGTAGCGTTACTTGCCCTGCGCGCTGTAGGGCACTCGTTTCTTTCATTGCCGAGAAACTTCACTTGCTACACGGACTGTGGCGGTTCGCTTTCTTGCATAGACGCCTGTATGTCGCATGGTAGCGACACTTATGCCGCACCACTGCATGTCCTGGTTTCTCCAGAGCCGACCGTAACGCAGAGGCCACTGCATAACAGTTTTACTTGAGGCGCCTACTGTAGGGTGCTGATTGTGGTCTTGGTCCCCTGTAGGGTGTACGCAGCTATATATGACTACACAGCTGTATAAAACACGTGTGCCGGACTGAAACTCAGAACTGACGCTGTCATCAGGAATTCATTTTGTTTTCGCGACAATCATTCTAAAATAATGACGAACGTTAAATTGTGTGTTCTCGATAACTTTTGGTAAGCTTTCCAGAATTGATTATCTTTGCCGATTATGTCACCTGTCAGATTTGTTATATTAATTTGATTTCATATGTGCTGTGAAATAATGTGTTCCAGTAGCGCATACTCCTTTATGTTTCTCTTTTGCACATTTCTGTTAAAATATGACGTCATTCCGCTCCTGTAATAGCCCGTAAGGGCTGACAGTATCAATAAATGAACGAATGAATGTCATTCCGTCCCACCTTTCGTGACTACATTGTTTACAACAGTTTGTGAGCAGCTGGTTTGGCAGCTGACACTATTTTTCATAACGCTGGTCATACGTTAAAAATCGTGTGAAGAAAAAAAATCAGCTTTGCTGCAATGGCGAAGGAATGAATGCGATAGCAAGAAATTGAAATGTCCCACGAAGAACGACAAGCAGCTCGAAGCTTGCAGCGTGCCGCTCAAGCGCAAAGAAGGACGCTCGAAAAGAA